>CM034403.1:600000-790000 GCA_019925095.2 Dendrolimus kikuchii
CTGGTAAATGCTACTTTAAAATAAATAAATCGATGTGTATTTTTGAAAACTGGAATCAAATATACCCTTTTAACTGAGAAATCAGTATTCCGATCGCAGTTCCTTCGGGTATTAAAGGTCGCGGCCGCATTGGCATGCAAATTGCTCGCGGGTCAGAATTAAACGCGTCACGTCAGACGCCGTGCAATCGTTTAGGGAGATCCTTAATTCATCTAACCAGTGAATTTGGGGACAGAACTTGAGCTTGCATTATAGCACTGACAAATCACACCCCAGATAAGGTTGCAAGTCGAAAAAATAACTCTGTGTCATGGTGCATCAATTTCAAATTCGTCTATTTACAGAAGTATAAAAGGTTGTGACGTGGGGGGAAGAATCAGCAGAAGAAGAATCAGCTCCTCCTGGAGCTGATTCTTCCCTCTGAGGAGGACCTTAGCCACAGAATAGGGTTAGACCTTTGGCCTTCTATGCACAAAAGGGGTACATTGGCCTGTCGAAGCCTTGGGAGCTCTTCAACTTGTTCCACAGCTCTAATATTAGCTCGATCGGTAAGTGTCCGCGTCTGGTATATGCTGGCTTGGTTGTATAGGTTTCCTTAGGCGAAGGGTTGGTACCCAGCGGGAACATGTAGTTATTTTATTAACGTTAGAAGAAGTTAAAACCAACTTAGGCCTCAGCAGCCCTATTACAAGAATGTGATACAACCGTTTAAACTCAAAATTAGATGATCTCGATATTTTTCACAAAACGTAATTGATTTAAAAATAAAGTTTTGACATCAGCATATAATAATTGATAGGCCGTTCATGTTTGCACTTGTACTTGGTTATATATATATTTTTTTTTTTATTGCAGGAGCTCAGCAGACAGGCAGACGGCCCACTTGATGGAAAGTGGTTACCACATCGCCTATGGACATTTGCAACATCAAAGGTGCTACAAATGCGCTGCTGCTCTCTTAAGGGAAACTGGAACCTGGCCACTAATGCCGGAACTCAACTCAAGGTTGTTATGGCGACATACTTTCGACCAGGGGTGTCACCTTCTGCTAGTAAACGATCAAATTGACCATGGAAGGTGTGTCGTGGCCATCCACGACTTCTGTATCCATCCACTTTTGCATTGTATATCTGTTTAGTCATTCTTTCATCATGAATTCTTTCCACATGCCCGAACCACCGGAGCATTCCTTTCCTTACCTTCACCCCGTCACTCTCTTTCAGACCAACTCTCTTTCTTACTTCACTCAAATATGTATGACATAATTATAATTATGTCATACATATTTGAGTCGGCGGTTGTTTCTCTCCTCCAGATCACTCTGGAGGCTGAAGGACTTCCAGCTCATCGCCACCAAAATTACGCTTGCAGAGTCGCTACTTTTACCCATACTTGATTATGCCGACACCAGCTATCTAGATTTGACTCAACACCAACATAATAAACTTGAGCGCCTCCAAAACTCTTCTAGAAGGTTCATATTTGGGTTACGCAAGTATAACCACGTTTCTGAATTTCGTAAAAAACTCAAGTGGTTGCCAATTCGTTTTCGCCGGAATACTCACATTCTTTCATTGCTTTATAGTATTTTATTCATCCCTACTACTCCACTGTACCTTAAAGAACGCTTCGAATTTATTTCTTGCTTTCACAACTTACGCCCTTCCAGTCAACATAGACTTATTACTCCTATTCATAATACAACGTTCTTCAATAATTCTTTCACGGTTAAGGCTGTCCAACTTTGGAACACATTGCCTGTTGCTGGCAGACAAGCTAAATCTCTAATAACATTTAAGAACATGGTCAGGAAATTCTATCTGCAATATAATGATATGTAATTTTATATAATTAGTAGATATTATATTGCATATAGTTATATGTTTATTATGTTTATATAGTTGCATTTTATCACCATATCTTGTATACGTATATAACTTATGTGTATATTTGTATATATAGTATAGTTATATCCGTGCAGGAACGGAGAAAGAATACAATTTCCTGCGGCCGGGCGGCCTGTCGTAAGAGGCGACAAAACAACCCACAGCCAGGTGGTAGAGCATTTGCCCGACTGGATGGCTACCACCCCTGGTCTAGAGCATGCCGCCATAACAACTTTGAGTTGTGTTCCGGCATTAGTGACCAGGTTCCAGACTCACTTAAGAGAGCAGCAGCGCATTTGTAGCACCTTTGGTGTTGCAAATGTCCATAGGCGATGTTAACCGCTTTCCATCCAGTGGGCCGTCTGCCTGTCTGCAGAACTCCTGCAATAAAAAAAAAAGTTATATATTTATTATTAAAATGTAAGTAATCGTACAATAATTATATGTATACCAACATCGCCACTCTTAATCAGCAATATTCTTGCCACGGGTTGTCTGGAAGAGATCGCTTTTTAGCGATAAGACCGCCCTTTGTACCCAACTAGACTAATACTAGTTCGTAAGTTTTCTGTAATGCTGTACAATAAAGTGTGTTATCTATCTATCTATTTTTGCTATATTAGTATGAGGGCGTAGGGTTGTAGTAGAACTATATTTTGATGTATGGACCTCTTTTTGTGCTGTGTATGTAAATAAGGAAGTTTGTGAACAAGGCCTGGTGTCTGCTACATCTATATCACATATAAACAAACTTGTGTTTGTGTCTTAGAAAAGCTTCAAAGCGGAAGAAAACAAAACAAATCAATCCCAATAATGCGACGGTAAGGAATAAATAGAATAAAACATATTGGGTCCGATTGGATCTGGGAAGTTGGTTCTGAAGCGACGTCTCTCCATCGCGCCTTTGTTCAGATACAATCAGATTCCAATCCGATACCGATCTAACACGAAACAATGAACAAAAAACATCTGCAACACTTTGTCTAGGATTTGTGTTTGTTAACGTAACTTCGGTTTGATTTGTTGTTTTAGTTGCTTTAAAAGATGTCGCCGGCGATGGCTTTGGGATGAGTTTCAACAAATCCAAAAGGAGGAGTTATGTTTTAGCAGCCTACGTATATATACATTTATATATATTTTACGTATACTAGTGGTCTCCCTTGGTCGAAATCCGACCGTAGTAATTTGTTGTCAAAGACTTGGCGAAATCTGTGATTGTAGAAGTATTTCTATAATCACAGATTTCGCCAAGGTAACAATGAACTAAAGAGTATATATGCGTGTTTGTGTCAAATACATGGTAGTGTGTGTAATGTTTTTTTTTTATTGATTTAATGTATTTTTTATGTATAATTTTAAAACAATATTAGCATTCGTCGCTTCATCTCTATATAAACTATAAGTGTGCGAAATTTCATACTCCTCTGTCCGCGCAAATTTCGTAAAAAGGGGTTCAGTGTTTGCTGTGTTTTTGCTTCACGTATTAATATATTGTTACATACCGATAAAGAAATGCGCACACCTGCCGGTCGTAAAGGGCAGTTTTATCACCTTCCCGGATTTAGGAATTCTTTTGTTTACTTTGTGTTTAGAATTTGTAATTAAGAAAAACATGCTGTTGTTTTTCTACTTGTTTTATGGCCGTCATTAGTGTCGAACTAATCCTTATTGTTATTGTTCTCAACTTTGTTGGCCGTTCGAAGGTGTGCAAATTACATTTTCTTGTAAAAACCCAGCCCACGAGCTTCCATTGTGTATTGTACAGTTTACTATAAAACAATGCCCTAACAGAGGGGTGGGGCAGTCGAGCGAGGATTACGATACGAGTAAGACGTACATTCGACAAGCGATGTAGTGACGGACTTTGCACGTGTTATTAAATCGTGCAGTTTGTACTAGTATTTTTTTATTGCAGGAGATCAGCAGACAGACAGACGGCCCACTTGATGGAAAGCGGTTACCATCGCCTATGAATATTTGCAACACCAAAGTTGCTACAAATGCGCTGCTGCTCTCTTAAGGGAGTCTGGAACTTGGTCACTAATGACGGAACACAACTCAATCAAGGTTGTTATGGCGACATACTTTAGACCAGGGGTGGTAGCCATCCAGTCGGGCAAATGCCTTACCACCTGGCAAGAGCCTAGTAGTGTCTAGTTATATTTGTACCTATGTTATACGTGTTTGTATAGTTCTAATAAATTCTATAGTAATTCCAACGGAATTTAACTTCGAGTCCCACACTCGTAACAATATAGATAAGCAATGCTTGATTCGCTCAGTGTGTGCCGCTTTTGCACAGATTTCGCACCGCTTGCTGCTATTAAAATTTGTAGATAAAACATCGACTGATTCAATTAAATTATCAATGAAACTACGTTTTATCGGTTTTAAGCGCGGTAATTTTATTTGATTTCGGTTTTTCTGACGTTTCCGAGCCGAGATCACGGAAGACGAAGATGTCAAGTGTCAACTTGTTAATTTTAATTATTTAGTTTTAATTTTGTTTATGGTTATTATTTACTCTATGGGAGCTTAATCTAATTTACTACCGCTTCGCAACATGTCATGGCTTGAAGAGAAGAAGCGGCGCAAGAAACTCTTCAGCAAACATGCCTAGCTATAATAATTTTATATAATATAAATAAAAGTAATTATCAGTCAAGTTGGTTTGTGTTCCGTTGTACGCAGAAAGAGCTCACAGTGTCTTGAGGTCTGGCAGCTGGTTTTGAACGTTCTAGGAAAGTCGGTAAAACCAAAATCAAATGAAATTACCGCGCTTGAAACCGTTTAAACGTAGTTTTAAATTATCAACGTTTTACAAATATGAAATACTGTACGTGGAATAAAAATAGAACCCGTACGCTGCAAGAGATGACTCGCACGTTGTTGACAGCATAATCGTATCGAGCAAAGTAATCGAATGCCCCGATTGACGAATAATCGGCATCCCTTTGTGGCGTCGGCAACTCGTTAGGGGCGGCTTTTCTTCCCTTTCGAGCCAAATCTCTTCCGGGTTGTGCTCCCACTATCCGTGTTTGATTGACATAAAGCCCCGATATAATGATCCGCGTCTCTTCTACCGGCGTTTCAAAGGGTCGGCTTCTTTCGGCTTTAGACGAAAGAATTGCTTGTAATTTGTAAACTATTAACAATAAGGCATAATAGGAACGTTTAGAAGTATTATATATCTTATACTAATATATTATCCGTGCAGGAACGGAGAAAGAATACAATTCTTAAGAGGCGACTTAACAACCCACAGCCAGGTGGTAGGGCATTTGTCCGACTGGATGGCTACCACCCCTGGTCTAAAGTATGTCGCCATAACAACATTGAGTTGTGTTCCGGCATTAGTAACCACGATCCAGTCTCCCTTAAGAGAGCAGCAGCGCATTTGTAGCAACTTTGGTGTTGCAAATGCCCATAGGCGATGGTAACCGCTTTCCATCAAGTGGGCCGTCTGCCTGTCTGCTGATCTCCTGCAATAAAAAAAATATATAAAGATGAGCAGTTTGTTTGTTTGAACGCGCTAATCTCAGGAACTACTGGTCTGATTTGAATTTTTTTTTCAATTTTAGATAGCCCATTTATCGAGGAAGGCTATAGGTTATATATCATCACGCTAAGACCAATAGGAGCGCATCACCAATGAAGAATGTTTCAAAATCGGGGGGTCTTGAAAACAAATTCCACGCGGACGACGTCGCGGGCACAGCTAGTACTAATATATAAAGCTGAAGAGTTTGTTTGTTTGAACGCGGTAATCTCAGGAACTACTCCACCATATTCTACTACTCCATATTCAAGACGAATTCAATACCTTTCTAGAACTTTTTGAATTATTCGATTCGGACGTTTCAATCAAAAGATGTCGCGATATTTAAAATGTAAGTATTAGTGTTGTAGCCAAATATACTAATATTGTTTGATTGAACGCGCTAATCTCAGGAACTACTGATCTGATTTGAAAAGTTCTTTCTGTGTTGGATAGCCCATTTATCGAGGAAGGCTATAGGTTATATATCATCACGCTAAGACCAATAGGAGCGCATCACCAATGAAGAATGTTTCAAAATCGGGGGGGTCTTGAAAACAAATTCCACGCGAACGATGTCGCGGGCACAGCTAGTGATAAATAAAGGACATAATTCCTATATTAAATACAGACAATTTGATAGTCTTAATTTAACTGAAGTAGTCAAAAGTCGTTAGCTTCCAGACGGCTGTCTATTAGCCTACTTTCTCTAATCCAGTTTTATGATGTGACATTTAGGTCTGGCCTAAATAGTCGAAATGGATCTGACAGCTCTCAATATAGCCCCATTGTGCGTCTAATGACAACTCAAATGGGGAGTCTGGTGAATGAATCACCCCGATACCTTCAGGGGATAAATCTAGACCACAATTGCTACTGACAAACCTTGTTAAGTATATGGGTCAAAGATAAAAAGTTTTACTTGTCGACAGGAGACTACAAATGTTAGAACAATATGTTAAAAAGTTGTTTAATTTTTACATCTTGTCTTATACCAATATATAAAGCTGAAGACTTTGTTTGAACGCGCTAATTTCAGGAACTACTGGTTTGATTTGAAAAATTCTTTCAGTGTTAGATAGCCCATTTATCGAGGAAGGCTATAGGCTATATATCATCACGATAAGACCAATAGGACGCGGAGCACCAATCAATAATGTTTCAAAATCGGGGGGTTTTGTAACTTACTTTTTTTTAAACTATTCCACGCGGACGGAGTCGCGAGCAGAAGCTAGTATTAGTATAGGTTTAAAATTAATTTCGACTTAGTAATTATACATTAAGTATACCTCTGTGAGGGTGGCCAGTCTGCTCTAATTACGGCAGCCAGTCGCCGTCAAAGGCGCTATTGTATGCGACACGGCTCGCAACTCACTTTATGTACTCTCCTAATTGTTACTTTAATCATTTAACGCTTATAGTTGAGGAAGTAATTAGAAAAGTCGTTCTACCGTATATTTTTGTTATAGTGATTTAGTCATAATGTTACGAGTGCGGGACTCTAAATGAAATGCCGTTGGAAGTACTATAGAATTTATTAGAACTATACAAACACGTATGACACAGGTACAAATATAACTGGACGCAACAAACTGCACGATTCAATAACACGCGCAAAGTCCGTCACTATATAGCTCATCGAATGTACACGTCTTGATCGTATCGTAATCGTCGCTTGACTGCCCCCCCCCCCCCCCGTTCGCGCATACTTTCATACTAAACTGTACAATACAGCAATAGAGCGCGTGGACTAAAGTTTCCGAGAAATCGTAATCCGCACACCTGCGGCAATAAACATGTACAATATTATATTATAATACAATAGGCTATTGTCTAATTGCAAATTTTAAACACAAAGTCTTTTTTTTATTTTTTATTGCAGGAGTTCAGCAGACAGGCAGACGGCCCACTTGATGGAAAGGGGTTACCATCGCTTATGGACATTTGCAACACCAAAGGTGCTACAAATGCGCTGCTGCTCTCTTAAGGGGGACTGGAACCTGGTCACTAATGCCGGAACACAACACAAGGTTGTTATGGCGGCATACTATAGACCAGGGGTGGACGCCATCCAGCCAAGCAAATATCCTGCCACCTGGCTGTGGGTTGTTTAGTTGCCTCTTACGACAGGCCGCCAGGCCGTAGGAAATGGTATTCTTTCTCCGTTCCTGCACGGATAGATAGGGCATATATAAAAGATCACGAAGGTATAATTGTATATACACAATAAGTCGTGGTAGCGTAATGGCTAGCGCACGCGTCCCGAACTCAAAGGCCGCGGGTTCGATCCTGGCCGGAATGCATGCACCACTTAGTAAGTTTTCTGATCTTATGTGCATATTGTTACAATTACAACGTTCTAACAACGGTGAAGGAAAACATCGTGATACAATCTGCACATCGAGATAACCGATGTGTCAAACCTACCAAGCCGCCTTGGACAAGCGTGGCGGGTATACTGTACTGATATCTTATATATATAAAAGAAAGTCGTGTTAGTTACACTATTTATAACTCAAGAACGGCTGTACCGATTTGGCAGAAAATTGGCAGGGACGTAGCTTAGAACCAGGAGACGGACATAGGATACTTTTTATCCCGTTGGAACCGGTAGGTGGAGTTGAGATCGGGTTCTAGAATGCTCCTAATCACCTGGACCGATTTTGGTGATTTTGTTTTTGTGTGTTTGAGTGGGTTCCCGGATGGTTTAGATTCGCAATTAGAACCGGTAGGTGGCGCTGGGATCGGGTCTTAGATTTTTATTTTTCAGAGCAGGTCAGCGTCTGCCGCGGCCTTTAGTATTATTATATATCGATAATAGTAACTAAGTAAAGATTTGTTGCTAAGGAGTTTGTTCAGCCGCTTCTTTTAGCCTAACTTTTTACGCACATGACTATGAAATCTTAAAAAACTAATAACAAAACCTAAAATAATCTTATTACGAAGATCGTCTTATATTAACAATGAATTTAATATTACGAAAAGGAGTAGAATCTGGTAATATTAGGCTGTCCCTTGCGGTTACAGCCCTTGGGCTTATCCGCATACCCCACTTATAACATGCGATTCTTTTAAGTAGTTATGGTTCATATAATACTAAAGGTTATGTAAGTTAAAGTGTATTTCATTTTACTCATTTTGTTTTTGTTTCATTTACTATGCGATTCAAATGAGAATGGGATCGACTTTGCGCCATATTGTGCCGTCATAGCTGTCAATTATGACTTTAAATAATTTAATATTATATTAACACATTTTACTACTAATTTGGTAATGAAAGTAGAGTAAACGCGGTCGAGATGCGAGCACTGCGCAAAATCTGCGGAGTGACGTTCGCGGACCGCGTTCCTAATACCGAAGTAAGAAAGAGGTCTGAAAGAGAGTGTCGGGGTGAAGGTAAGGAAAGGAATGTTCCGGTGGTTCGGGCATGTGGAAAGAATGCATCCATGGTCGGGAGCACCACCGGATGGAACGCCGTCTCTTCCTTCTGCGAGCGCGTTATGCTTGCGAAGGAGGACGCGTCGGCGCCGGAGGGCCAGCCAGGACCTTCAGCCACCGTAAGCTGCCTCCTGGGGTATAGAGGTTCTCACTCATCTGCACATGCCGTCGAGATGGGGGCGCGGCGTGTTCCGCGCGCGCTCACCTCTCCTCCCGTGGGGCGAGTTACAGACCGCTCCACGCCTTGAGAGCTTGAAGATGCTGGGGGACAAAAGTAGTCCCCCGGCAGTGGAAGTAGCATCGGGACGCTCACACCTGCCAGGGCTGCGGAGAGGCTAGGCCATATACCCGTAGCCCTGGCATAAGGCGAAGGACGGAACACCCAGGGGTTTTATTGGGTATCCCTAACCGGGGAGTGGCAATATCATGGCACCAGTTTGGACTGGGCATGCTAGTGCCACCCCCGACCTGGCGAATCCCACACTAGGTCGCGAATTATCCCCCCAAGGTTCTGCCCTTGTCGCGGCTTAGTCCTCAAACGGATTTCCCCAGGTTAAAAAAAAAAAAAATGTGGAAAGAATGCATGATGAATGCGGAAGACGCGGGAGGCCACGACACACCTTCCATGATCAAATTGATCGTGTACTAGCAGAAGGTGTTTTTTATCCTAAATAAAATCTTCTTTCTTTATTCGTCTTCCCAAAATCAAAAGATATATTTCGATAATATTATCTATGAATAGTGGAGACTCCGTTGTCCGGATTCGGAACTATGCGGCTTGGGTCTCATGTTTTGATTAAGATTGCAATATGTACGGCTTCTGTGGTTGAGCGGGCTAAGCCTTTGTCGGCCGATAGTATTACAACGCAGATGCTCCGTCTTCGATTCCTGGCATGGTCAATTTCGTAAACGAACTTTCCGTTGTTTACTATGGTCTGGGTTAGCCCTAGAATGGTCTGTTGTCTATCACCCGTAACACAGGCGCAACTTGCTTAACATGGGCATATACGATGTTTATGTTTGTTTGCTGATTATCTTATATATATATAAAAGAAAGTCGTGTTAGTTACACTATTTATAACTCAAGTACGTCTGTACCGATTTGACTGAAAATTGGTGGGGAGGTAGCTTAGGACCAGGAGACGGATATGGGATACTTTTTATCCCGTTGAAACCGGTAGGTGGCGCTGAGATCGGGTTCTAGAATCCTCCTAATCAGCTGGAGCGATTTTGGTGATTTTGTTTTTGTGTGTTTGAGTGGGTCCCCGGATGGTTTGAATCCACAATTGGAACCGGTAGGTGGCGCTGGGATCGGGTCCTAGATTTTATTTCTTCAGAGCAGGACAACGTCTGCCGGGGCCGCTAGTTATCTATATATACGTGAAGCAAAAACACAGCAAAAACTTTGTTACGAAAATTGCGCGGACGGAGTATGAAATTTCGCACATTTATAGTTTATACAGAAACGGAGTGCAGAATGCTAATATATTTTTTTAATTATGCATAAAAAATACATTAAATCAATAAAAAAAACATTACACACACTACCATGTATTTGACACACACACGCATATATACTCCTGTTTATTGTTCAAGTCAAATTAACAGTGTAGCCTTGGCGAAATCTGTGATTATAGAAGTATAGTCTTTGACAACAAATGGTTATGGTCGAATTTTGACCACGGGCGATAAATACGTATACGTGGTCGAGGTAAGTTTTCTTTTTAGGGTTAATAATAAGTACAAAGATCGCTTTTTTCATATATTATTCTTCATTGATTTATTTATTTAATTTGTTTGGGAAACATACAATAATTAATATTCTTAAATATAAAACACAAAATTAATACATATATCAATCAAGTCTACCACTAAAAAATAATTAATATAATAAAAATAAAAATGACTAAACAGATATACAAAAGTGGATGGATGCAGAAGTCGTGGAAGGCCACGACACACCTTCCATGATCAAATTGATCGTGTACTAGCGGAGGGTGATGTCAGGAGCCTTAAGAACAGACGAGTGTGCATGACAAGATTTATGAATGTCAAAGAAGCAAGTGAGGTGTGTAAGAATGAACCTAAATGGCGCTCTGTTGTTCGTGCCTATCCCGCAAGGGAACTGGCGTGAAGTTATGTATGTATGTATGTAAAAATAAAAATCGGCTCAAATAGTTAATTACAAAAAAATAAATATACAATTATACATTAGGTCAATATTGAATAAAATTGAAAAAAAAATGTCACAATAATTACTAACAAAATAGAGATTAAAAAAAAGTTTATGTCATTATTCTAAAAGTCATTGGATCATTCTAAATTACAACATTTTTTAATTTGGGTCTTAAATTGATATAAGTTACCTATGAAAGGATCAATACTAGTAAATAGTGCATTGTATTGCTGACAAGTCCGGTATAAAAACGTGTTTTTAGTATAGTTAGTTTTTATATTTTATATAAGCCTAAATGGCACTCTGTTGTTCGTGCCTACCCCGCAAGGGAACTGGCGTGAAGTTATGTATGTATGTATGTATATATGTTGTTATTATGTTATATATTATGTATTAGTTTTTATATTTTATATGCGAGCACTGCGCAAAATCTGCGGAGTGACGCTCGCGGACCGCGTTCGTAATACCGAAGTAAGAAAGATAGTTGGTCTTAAAGAGAGCGTCGGGGTGAAGGTAAGGAAAGGAATGCTCCGGTGCTTCGGGCACGTGGAAAGAATGACTAAACAGATATACAATGCAAAAGTGGATGGATGCAGAAGTCGTGGAAGGCCACGACACACCTTCCATGATCAAATTGACCGTGTACTAGCAGAAGGTGATGTCAGGAGCCTTAAGAACAGACGAGCTTGCATGACAAGAGTTATGAATGTCAAAGAGGCAAGTGAGGTGTGTAAGAATAAGCCTAAATGGCACTCTGTTGTTCGTGCCTACCCCGCAAGGGAATTGGCGTGAAGTTATGTATGTATGTATGTTAGTTTTTATATTTTATATAGTTTTCATATCGGCAAATGTGATGATGGTTCCGAATATCGCAAGAAGCTTAAGTCTTGAATGTTGACTTAGGTACTCTCGCTTTTGTATAATATCCTTCTTGATCCTCGTACCCTTCCATATTTAAAGGAACGTTTTGATTTCCTACTTCTTTCTCATTCTCGATATTCGCGCTCTAGTACCTGTATACACGTCTTCCATCGTTGATAACTCTTTCACGGTACAGGCTGTCTGTTTATGGAACTCACTGCCACTCAACATCAGACAAGCTAAATCCATATTGTCGTTCAAACTGATGGTTGCTAAATATCTTTGGTTCTCGCAAGTCTAAAACTTGCTGCTGATTCTATACATAGTATGATATATCTTATTTTTGTATCTATACTAATGTTATAAAGCTGAAGAGTTTGTTTATTTAAACGCGCTAATATCAAGAACCGCTGGTCCGATTTGAAAAATTATTTCAGTGTTGAATAGTACATTTATCGAGGAAGGCTATAGGCTATATTATATTTTCAAACAAATTAGGGATCTTTACTAAAAGTACAATAATGTAACCCAAGGTGTAAAAAAATGACACGAAAAAATCCTTACACGGCGTGCGCTGCGAAAACTATTGATTATAGAACTAAACAATGTACTACCACTTTGCAGAACATATAATTGTTTACAAAAAATATCGCGTAACCATATTTCTAACTATTGTAGTTATCTTACAATAAGTGTTTTCTTTTATTTTTTTAAATAATTAAAATGCCGTCGCTTTAAAAACTCTTTATTTTGTACCTTGGTATTAATCCTCATAAAAAAATTACTTCATATTCAAGACGAATTCAATACCTTTCTAGAACTTTTTGAATGATTCAATTCGGACGTTTCATTCAAAAGATATAGCGATATTTAAAATGTAAGTTTAGTGTTGTAGCCAAATATACTAATATTGTTTAATTGAACGCGTTAATCTCAGGATTTGAAAACTCTTTCAGTGTTGGATAGCCCATTTATCGAGGAAGACTATATATCATCACTCTAAGGCCAATAGGAGCGGAGCACCAATTAAGAATGTTTCAAAATCGGAGGGTTTTGAAAGCAAATTCCAAACGGACGACGTCGCGGGCACAGCTAGTAGTATATAAAGTATATTCTTATTTATTTTTTACTTATTCTGGGAATGCTTCTTATTATTTATTGTCTTCAACGCCATTGTTGTTTTAATATTGTCCTTAGTTTAGGGGGTTGCCTGGAAGAGATCGCTTTGAGAGATAAGGCCGCCTTTGTTCAACATTTACTGTACCTAGTTTAAAGAACGTAGTTTTAATTTTTGGTGAACAATAAAGTGTTTTCATTCATATTGTTACGAGTGGCGGGACTCGAATTACAATGCCGTTAGAATTATTATAGAGTTTATTAGAACTATATAAACACGTATAACACAGGTACAAATATAGCCGAACACAACAAATCCAAACGTAATGCAGAAGGTTGTAATTCAATAAAACGCGCAAAGCCCGTCACTAATAGATTCCCGAATGTACACACGTCTCGCCTTGATCCTGGTTTCGCTCGACTTTCTTTCGCCCCCTCTTCCCATCAGGCCGTCGTTTTATACCTCACAAATACAAATGTGCCCGTATCGTAGTCGACGTAATCCGCAACACGTGGCTAATTATTCGGCCGCAAGCGGTCATAAACTAGTACAATAAAACAATGGACTATTCTCTATAAACGTATGCCAATAAATAAGTAAACAAAAGAAGACGGTAAAAGAATTGCAATTTGTTCAAATGCCGACGGGTAGTAAAATATGTTTTTACAGATATGCAGGTGGAATTTGTTTCTGTCGGAACCTAAGTTTTAATAATATATTTATAGCAGCATTATGCCGAGTTCTAGTCTCACTGGTGTGAATGTGATGTACGTATTTATGAGTATAGTGGATGTTTTTTTTATATTATAATTGGTTTTTATGCTTTACATGTACAATGTAACTTATATGCATATTCTATTTTCTGTGTGTATATACATTTCTTCTTCTTTTCATTCATTCATTCATTCATTCAAATATCTAGTTTGTCGATTATCCGAATGGCTTACGATAACAATTAGTCCAGTCGAGTCTCCACTATAGTACAATCTTTTAATATCATACATACATACATAACTTCACGCCAGTTCCCTTGCGGGGTAGGCACGAACAACAGAGTGCCATTTAGGCTTATTCTTACACACCTCACTTGCCTCTTTGACATTCATAACTCTTGTCATGCAAGCTCGTCTGTTCTTAAGGCACCTGACATCACCTTCTACCACTCTTCTTAATATCAATGCACCTATATCGATATTTCCTCCAAATGATCCCAAAAGCTCTTTTTTTCGACGAAAACATTCCTTTCTAACCTTAAACTATTATTCGAAGCTTGGTAAATCCAACAATTTACAGTAACGAGTCGGCTACGTGACCGCCATTTTATTAACACCAAGGAAATGGCGGCGATTTCACACGTTTCATGACGAAATTACGTAACGGTCCTAAATATTTTTTGACTTGATAAAAATGAAGGTAGGCAGGTGTCCGAATAAGTTTATTTGCAGAGAAATTATTAATTAATACAATTTTATTTCCGACCACATACAAATTCTGTGTGAAACTCACTCGTTTTTTTTTTTGGATTTTTTTACATACATACATACATACATAACTTCACGCCAGTTCCCTTGCGGGGTAGGCACGAACAACAGAGCGCCATTTAGGCCCATTCTTACACACCTCACTTGCTTGGATTTTTTTGAAGAACTATTTAAGATCCAAGATATAAAAGAATGAATAAACAGATATACAATGCAAAAGTGGATGGATGCAGAAGTCGTGGAAGGCCACGACACACTTTCCATGATCAAATTGATCGTGTACTAGCAGAAGGTGATGTTAGGAGCCTTAAGAACAGACGAGCGTGCATGACAAGAGTTATGAATGTCAAAGAAGCAAGTGAGGTGTGTAAGAATAAGCCTAAATGGCGCTCTGTTGGTCGTGCCTACCCCGCAAGGGAACTGGCGTGAAGTTATGTATGTATGTATGTATGTATGTATGTATGTATGTATGTATGTATGTATGTATTTAAGATCCCATCTTACACTGTTCATGTAATGAGATTAGAAAAACTACAAAAACAGTTTCTTTACCAGCTTACTGTTGGAGATGCAGTGGACTGTTGGATTTGGTCGCTGGTTCAATATCTGGAGCTTCCGAAATGATACTACGAGAGGCTTCAACTTCGTAGGCGTTGGCGGGAGGCAGCTTCTTTCCTTTGTTGGCTTGTCACGAACTACGGCTTGTTCAACACTCCAATTGTTGCGACGACGTTAGCCATCTTGTTGGCAAATATACACAAGTCCCGAGGGCTGTCGGTGACCATTTCTTCCAGCACAAGAGCATCTTCTTTATGCCTTCAAAACATCTTCAGGCCCCGTCTGGGTAATCAGCAGGGCACTGACGGCCTCCAGTGCGGCATCGCTTAGGCTTCTCCGCAAACGCACGACATTCTCGTCAGCTGAGAAGCTGCCTCCCGATTGCCGAAAGGCTGCCTGGAAAGACAGCCATTCGCCACTATTTCCATTGAAAGTCGGGAGCTCTTGCATGTATCGCTGCGCCTGCCTTGTGCTCGTTCGCGCCGCTTCAGTGATCGCTTCAGCCAGTGACGTCACACCCATGACGTTTGAACCGCGTGCCATATTTCCGACGTGGAGGGCGTCCACAAATGGGCACATCGCATTTGTGCAGTATAAAACGATGGCCTGATTGAAGGAGGGGGCAGTCGAGCGTGAACCACGAGGTGTGTAAGAATACGCCTGAATGGCGCTCTGTTGTCCGTGCCTACCCCGCAAGGGAACTGGCGTGAAGTTAGATAGATAGATAGATAACTCTTTATTGTACACCAATACAAATATGAACTTTAAGACTAAAATTATATCTAGTTATGTACAGAGGGCGGTCTAATCGCTAAAAAGCGAATCTTCCAGACAATCCCAGGAATGAATCGAGATGATAATGGCGATGGTGGTATACGTAACATATAGTACGAACTACTTACATTTTAATAATAAATACATACATTATATATATATATATATATATATGCAGAAATATTATATAATACATAGATATATACTTAATATACATACCATACAAACACATATCTACAAAATATATAAATGTTTATAAGTGAATTTAAATATTATATTCCAACGACAGGTAGTATCTTTTGATCATAGTTTTAAATATCGCTAGCGATATTAGAATTTATGTATGTATGTAAATGTCAATTAGCGACAACCGCATCGAAATCGATGTAGTAGTTTTTAAGTGAAACCCAAACAAACAGAGAAGAAATCTAAAAAAAATTGCATCCTGTTCTCCATCGTTTATATAGTCTATTCCAGTTGTTTTTGTTACATACATACATAACTTCACGCCAGTTCCCTTGCGGGGTAGGTACGAACAACAGAGTGCCATTTAGGCTTATTCTTACACACCTCACTTGCCTCTTTGACATTCATAACTCTTGTCATGCAAGCTCGTCTGTTCTTAAGGCTCCTGTTTTTGTTAATAGCTCTAATACACAGACACGGCACGCTTAGAATTTTCCAATAGCGATTTTCCAGAGAGTACGGTGTATTCCCATTTCGACAATAAGCATACCTCTGATTAATCTAATTTTAAACTCCTTCCAATGAAATCTGCAATGAAACAAACCCTAAACTTGTTTTAACTTTAGAAAATCACAAATTGACTAGTCAGTGAATTTCCAAAACAATTTTCCAAATCTAGTCGAAAATAATTTTGATACCTTATCTTCATAGAGATAAAGTTTAAATTCATTCGGACCGTACGCACTTTGTTATGTATCTTTTAACGACTCGTCCCAATATTATTCTCGATCTTATCTGTTAGGCTATAAAGTTCAAAATTGTATAAAACGAAGCATAAAATTGAAAATTTCTACCTTGCTTACAGTTGAAAAGGTAAATGCCAAAAAGGCGCTTTGAGAGGTGATTTCATTGATTTATTTTGGAAATATTTAACTTTGTGATCCAGTTTCTGTTTATCGTAAGAAAGTTACTTACACCTAAAAATAATTTACCTAACCTGATATTAGACGGTTCAATTCTCTTTCAATTTGGTTGATCTGTCTAATATCAGCGTTATAAACGGAGAAATGAATCTGATTTAATCGACAGTCATACATACTGTTACGAGTGCGGGACTCGAATTAAAAATGCCGTTGGAATTGCTGTAGAATTTATTAGAGCTATACAGACACGTATAACACAGGTACAAATATAACTGGACACAACCAGTAGAAAGTGCACGATTCAATAACACGCGCAAAGTCCGTCACTATATAGCTCATGGAATGTACACACGTCTTGCTCGTATCGTTCGGGCATTGTTTTATGCTATACTACACAAATACAATATGTCTACCCCAGAAAACGTAATCCGCACACCTGCTTAATTATTCCTGCGAACGGCCATAGACTAGTACAATACATAATAGGCTGCTTTTCTAAGTAAACAAAAGAAGGCCAAATGCGGGAAGGTAATAAACTGTGCTTTATGGCAGGCAGGTGTGCATTCACTTTTGTCGGCATGTAATAATACATAATATAACATTCCTAAGCTCAGCAAGCCATGCTTATTTTATAATGAATACAATCAACTGTAGTTGATCACTGTTTGCTTCATTAGTTAGGAAGCTTGATTCGGTGATTAATTTGATACTCATGGATTACCTATTTAGTTGTTGGAGAAACTGTCAACACGGATGCGTTTTCAAGAAGCCTTTTATTCCTTTGTGTTTCACTCTAAAAAAAAAAAATTCGCGTAAACTCGTTTAGTGTTACCACTCTAAGAAATCATAAATTGCGCTACCTTTTAGTCTTGCCATTTGGATAATCGTTTAGTGCTATCCCGCGATACTTTGTCGTAGACAATCTCAGACTTCCAAATTTTACCATGGCAAGAATTCAACTCGGGACCTTTGCGTTCCAGTGAGCTGGTTGGCTTAGCCCACTCATTAGACTTAACTAGGCCACGATGACTCAGTAACTGAGGCACGAGCTTCAAATGACACGGGTTCGAGCCCTGTCTAGGAGTTATATATTTTATTCCGTGAGTTCAGGAGACAGGCAGACGGCTCACCTGATGAAACGCTGTTACCATCGCCTATAGACATTTGTGACATAAAAGTGATTAGCAATGTGCTGCCGCTCTCTAAAGGGAGACTAGACTGGACACTAATACCGGAAAGCAACTATATATACAATTACATGGACGGGTAAATACCCTACCACCTGGATGGTTTTGTCGGCTCTTACGACAGGCCACCCGCAGGAAATTGTATATTTTACAAATTATAATGAGACATAGTTGTAGTCTGTAAGTTTCCCTTAAGAGAGCAGCAGCGCATTTGTAGCAACTTTGGTGTTGCAAATGTCCATAAGCGATGGTAACTGCTTTCCACCAAGTGAGCCGTCTGCCTGTCTGCTGAACTCCTGCAATAAAAAAAAAAGTTATTCTTTGCATTGGTGTACAATAAAGAATTATCGATGGATTGTGCTCTTCTGCTTTACCATATCCAATACTTCTTCATCGGTAATCTTTACTTTGCAATTTAGATATTGAAATATCTTACGCTTATTCCTTGTACCACGCAATAGGACCACAAATTTAGGTAAGTTGTCAGGTGCATTCCTCAAGCTGTCAGATTATACTGACTGGCGTGTTGCCGCCGTATGCGATTGTGAATTCGCAAATCCCTTCCTACTTATGCGGAATATGAAATGCAAGAACATTTCATAAAATAAACGCAAATAATGCTAAACTATTAAAAAAAAGTTAAACAAGAGTTATGTATGTCAAAGACGCAAGTGAGGTGTGTAAGAACAAGTCTGAAGCCTTTAATCCGTGCAGGAACGGAGAAAGAATACAATTTCCTGCGGCCCGGCGGCCTGTCGTAAGAGGCGACTTAACAACCCACAGCCAGGTGGTAGGGAATTTGCCCGACTGGATGGCTACCACCCCTGGTCTAAAGTATGTCGCCATAACAACCTTGAGTTGTGTTCCGGCGTTAGTGACCGGGTTCCAGTCTCCCTTAAGAGAGCAGCAGCGCATTTGTAGCAACTTTGGTGTTGCAAATGTTCATAGGCGATGGTAACCGCTTTCCATCAAGTTGACCGTCTGCCTGTCTGCTTTCTTTTTTTATTGCAGGAGTTCAGCAGACAGGCAGACGGCCCACTTGATGGAAAGAGGTCACCGTCGCCTATGGATATTTGCAACACCAAAGGTGCTACAAATGCGCTGCTGCTCTCTTAAGGGAGACTGGAACCTGGTCACTAATGCCGGAACACAACTCAAGGTTGTTATGGCGGCACACTTTAAACCAGGGGTGGTAGCCATCCAGTCGGGCAAATACCTTACCACCTGGCTGTGGGTTGTTTTGTCGCCTCTTACGACAGGCCACCCGGCCGCAGGAAATTGTATTCTTTCTCCGTTCCTACACGGATAACTCTTCCAATTAAAATTAATGATCTCCTACAATTAAAAAAAAACTCTTTTATAAAGTGATTCAAAGGGCCACAATTCTGACCCGAGTTCACAGACGTGCAGTGCACAATAGGGCGTCCCCCGCAGGCGACGCTCACCGATGCGCCCCCGTCGGTGTGAACTCTCGCGCATGCGGCGAAGGGGGCCGCCACCCTTCACGCAGCGCCAAACCTGGCGGGTCGAGAGGAGCAGAGTGCCGTATAGGCACGTGGAATGTGAGAGGTGGAATGAAAGATAAGATGGACGAAATGATTGATATAATGAATGAGAGAAGCCTGGATGCCTTATGTCTGACAGAGACAAAGCGGAAGGGGTGCGACATCGATGACCTCCCCGGTGGCATGCTTGCTCTGTGGTCCGGCGTGGACCTGGACGAGCGTGCAAGTGGGGGGGTAGGCGTCGTACTCTCAACCCGCTTTGTGTCTGGAGTAAAAGACTATTGTCTGGTGAACCCGAGACTTCTCTGGGTCCGTCTAAAACTGGGGATTACGCGAGTTTTTCTGGTCGCAGCTTATGCTCCCGTAAGCTCAGCGGATCCCCAAGAACTCGAGAAGTTTTGGGAGTCTGTGAGAGAAATTCTGGATCTGGCTGAAGGGAATGAAAGAATAATTATGTGTGGTGATCTTAATGGCTGGGTGGGCACCAAACGAGACGGCCTTGAGGCTGTGCTTGGACCCTATGGTGACAAGAGAGTGAACGATGCTGGTAGGCCAATCATAGACGTATGCATGGAAAGAAACTTGCTTGTGTCGAACACTTTATTCCATCATAAGGATATTCACACGTATACATGGGGAATGAATGATCAGAAAAGTATGATTGATCTGATTTTAATAGATAGTCGCCTCCGAAACACAATAATGGATACAAGAGCCTACAGAGGCCCCACTCTTGAAACGGACCACTACCTGGTGATAAGCCGGTTTGTGGGCCTTTTCAGGAAGTGGAGACACTGGCGAGTGCGTACCAATTTCGGGGAGCTTGAAAGAATAAAGTGTGAAAAATTGGAAGATGTTAGTGTAAGGAGTATGTATGCGCGCCTAGTCGAAGAAAGGCTTGCAAAAGCGGACTTCTCCGACTTAGATGTGGATAATGACTGGGATAGTATGAAAGAAAGTATAGTGGAAAGCGCAAAAGAAGCATGTGGATGCGCAAAGAGGCACATAACAACGAAAGGTGATGAATGGTGGGACGCGGATGTTAAATCCAGCGTAGAGAGAAAGAGAAAAGCCTGGCTGGATTATGTTGCTTCTTTGCAACAGAATGACAGTATGAAAGAGATGAAGAAAAAATTTTATCGCCTCTGCAAGAACGAAACCAAAGCTTTAGTGAAAGAGAAGCGCGAAAGTATAAAATTGAAAGAAGAAGAGAAGCTGACGGAGAACTTCAAGGCGAATACCAAACTCTTTTGGAGAGAGGTTAAGAAGTCTCGGGGTTGTTCGTCAGCTTCCAGAATGGAAAGAATAAAATCTAAAGCAGGGGACGTTCTTGCTAACCCACAAGAGGTGTTAGCGCGATGGAGTGAATATTTTAGAGAAATGTATGATGATATCCTGGATGCTGGCACCTCGACTGAGTCTGTGCAGCCTGTCGCCCTGGTTTGACGTCAATATTGGCGTCAGGCAGGGCTGCGTGCTGTCGGCTTTGCTGTTCATCCTATACCTGGACGATTGTCTCCAGAGAATAAGATTGATGGATGTTGGGGTGCGAATGAGTGATCTAGTTGTAAGCACCTTGCTTTATGCGGATGATGCCGTGCTTTTAGCCGAATCGCCATCAGAACTGCAAACACTAGTCACAATGATGAAAGATGACTGTCAGGCGAGAGGCTTACATTTGAATGCGAAGAAAACAAAGGTTATGGTGTTTGAAAGAGAAGAAACCAGAACGAATGCAAGGATAATGGTCGATGATGTTATGCTGGAGCAAGTGAATGAGTTTGTATATCTTGGATGTGCTTTTAGCAGGGATGGAAGGTACACCGCTGATATAGAAAGAAGAGTAAATTTGGGGAATAGTTTGAATGGAGCCTTAGGTAAACTTCTAGGCGCTAAGAACCTCAGCCAGAAGGCCCAGCTCGCCATACACAACGCGGTGCTGGTACCTACGCTCACGTATGGAAGCGAGAGTTGGGTATGGAAGAGAGAGCATGAAAGTAGAGTAAACGCGGTTGAGATGCGAGCACTGCGCAAAATCTGCGGAGTGACGCTCGCGGACCGCGTTCGTAATACCGAAGTAAGAAAGAGAGTTGGTCTGAAAGAGAGTGTCGGGGTGAAGGTAAGGAAAGGAATGCTCCGGTGGTTCGGGCATGTGGAAAGAATGCATGATGAAAGAATGACTAAACAGATATACAATGCAAAAGTGGATGGATGCAGAAGTCGTGGAAGGCCACGACACACCTTCCATGATCAAATTGATCGTGTACTAGCGGAGGGTGATGTCAGGAGCCTTAAGAACAGACGAGTGTGCATGACAAGAGTTATGAATGTCAAAGAAGCAAGTGAGGTGTGTAAGAATGGGCCTAAATGGCGCTCTGTTGTTCGTGCCTACCCCGCAAGGGAACTGGCGTGAAGTTATGTATGTATGTATGTATGTATGTATGTACAAATATAACCGGATGCAATAAGTCCAAATGTGATGCACAATTTAATAACACGCGTAAAATCCGTCACTAAATGTACAGACGTCTTGCCTCGCTTGTGTTATCGCTTTGACTGCCTCCTCTCTCCATCCTGCCGTCGTTTTATACTTCACAAATATAAGTGTGCCCGCCCGTATCGTCTACTTAATTTACTAGAAATCGTAATCCCAACACCTGCTTAATTATTCCTGCGAACGGCCATAAACGAGTACAATACGCAGTAGGCTGTTTTTCTAAATAAACAAAAGAAGTCCAAATGCGGGAAGGTAATAAACTGTGCATTATGGCAGGCAGGTGTGCATTCATCTTTGTCGGCATATAACAATATAAATCAAATTTCAACAAAATCAGTACCGTAGTTTTTCTGCGAAAGCGTAACAGACGAACAGACAGAAAGTGTTACCTTCGCATTTATAATATTAGTATGGATTTCGTAACGAATTTTAGCTTTTTTTTATTGCAGGAGTTCAGCAGACAGGCAGACGGCCCACTTGATAGAAAGCGGTTACCATCGCCTATGGACAATTGCAACATCAAAGGTGCTACAAATGCGCTGCTGCTCTCTTAAGGGAGACTGGAACCTGGTCACTGATGTCGGAACACAACTCAAGGTTATTATGGCGACATACTTTAGACCAGGGGTGGTAGCCATCCAGTCGGGTAAATGCCCTACCACCTGGCACTCAAGGTTGTTATGGCGACATACTATAGCTATAAAATTATACATTATTTAAACAATATTCCTAATTTCATGACATCAAAAAGAAGCTAAGACCTTCAATTTCTGGCTCTGACTAGAGTTTGAGTGTGTAGCTTTATTTTAGTTACACATAAAAACTTAATGCAGAAGTCGTGGAAGGCCACGACATACCTTCCATGATCAAATCGATCGTGTACTAGCAGAAGGTGATGTCAGGAGCCTTAAGAACAGACGAGCGTGCATGACAAGAGTTATGAATGTCAAAGAAGCAAGTGAGGTGTGTAAGAATAAGCCTAAATGGCGCTCTGTTGTTCGTGCCTACCCCGCAAGGGAACTGGCGTGAAGTTATGTATGTAAAAACTTAATTCGGTTTTTTACATATATAAAAAAGAAACTAAGTCCATATATACTCCTAACAACTGCCCACCAAAACATAGAGGTGAGTCGAAGCCAACCTGATTTGAAGTAATACAATGAATGACATGTTGCTTATGACAACGTAGATATTTGTTAGTAAATTGAAAAACGCGACTGCAGCGCCATCTATATGGCAAATCCGTCCATTCTAAAGAAACAATGTAATTTATTGGGATAAAATATACCCTAAGTGTTAACTCGGGTTATAAGCCAGCACTATGTTGAGTTCCATTCATATACGTTCAGTAGTTTCCAAAGAAAATGCGATCGCAGCGCCATCTTTTTCACTATTTTCATCTACCCCTCGGAAACGATGTGATTTATCGGAATAAAAAGTATTCTAAGTTACAAACCGGGATATAAGCTACCTCCGTTTTGAATTTCATTGAAATCCATTCAGTAGTTGTCACGTGGTGCTCTAACAGCCAGACAGACAGTAAATTTTAAAAAATGTATTTTTCGTAATCTACTGGCCCCCCTGATTTTTTCCAAATTTTTAAACGCTTTGTACAAAGTCGAACCATTTTCCTGATTTATTATACACAGTGTTACATGCCGGCAAAAGTGAATGCACACCTGCCTGCCATAAAGCACAGTTTATTACCTTCCCGCATTTGGACTTCTTTTGTTTACTTAGAAAAACAGTCTATTGTGTATTGTACTAGTTTATAGCTGTTCGCAGGAATAATTAAGCAGGTGTGCAGATTACGTTTTCTAGGAAATTGCGTCGACGTATGGCAGGTAGACATATTGTATTTGTGTAGTTTAGTATAAAACAATGCCCGAACGGAGGGGTGAGGCAGTCAAGCTAGGATTACGATACGAGCAAGACGTACATTCGATAAGCTATATAGTGACGGACTTTGCGCGTGTTATTCAATCGTGCAGTTCTTACTGGTTGTGTCCAGTTATAGTATATATGTCCTTCTCTAATGCTTATAAGCTTAGTTCTAGGAAACGGACCATTTACACGTCGCTGACGTATTTAATATTATTTCTTTTATATTTCGTTCGTCCAAAAACCACGAGTTCAATATTTCGCTCATTCCGTTATACTGAACAATGTTCACCGGCAAATTGTTAATCGACGCGACAAATGGTGCGTGAAGATAATTACGCTGCTTGCGGAGCGTAAGGGGTGAGATTCGTTAGATGAGAGATAGCGGAGGCACATGCGCAGGCGGTTTGTTTATGGCAAATTTAAATTTCTTTTTATTTTAAGATTGTAACATCACAGATTTCATGAACAATACGTGTGTATACAAATGAAATTTATTGAAATTAAAATGTGTAGCGTATTTAAAATGTGCAATTATCACGGTACTTTAGAGAATTTTCGCTTTGGTATTAAAACAAATAATTACAAGCTTAGAAATTATTTATAATATAGAACAATTCGTCATACGTCAGACACAAGGTCATAGTTAGTGTAATTAAAGTACTTATTTTGTACTCAAATTTACAAGTACAATTTTATTTTATTTTTGAAACTTTACATTGATCAGATAGTATTTTTTTGATTCTACTAGCCCTTAAACTAGTTTGCACTGTATTATAGGGGATAGTGTCCTCTCCTTTAATGTAAACACAATGACATCAAATACATTTAAAACAACAGTTAACGAAATTTCTAAAAGAGTTTAAGTTGAGTGTGTGTGTGTGTTTGCCTATGCGTATGAAGTTATATTAATATCTTGTATAATATTATATTATATGCCTATTTTTTTTTAAATTGTACATTATCGTAATTTAGTTCTATAAGCCATTTCAACATAAAATTTCTGAAATATACATTTCTCACTACAAGATTGGCAAGTGTTTGTTTGCGCGTAAACAAAAGAAAAACAAAATGCACTATCTAGACCTGGAAGGTTTATGTGTGATTAACTCTGATACCTTCACGCTCGCAAGCGCGATGCGATGGCTGGAAGAAGAAAACCGAGACAAGCCAGAACAAGACGTAGAGAGGAAGGAACAAGATGAAAAACTTACCATGCCAGCTGTTTTTTTAATAACGCAGGGGAGTGTCTTCCTGCGACACACAGGCGCCTAATTCCACCTGCAAGTGTGCGTGTGGGATTCTTGTACCTAACGCGGTAACCGGTGTGTCTTCCATTAAAGGGCGGACAAACTACCTACTAAACCTACCTGCGTCCCCATGAGAAAATGCACTTAGCGTTTATTTTGCGTATTCTTCATTCAAATAATAATAATTTCTCTTCTTCTTCTTTCTCTGTGCAGTGACGGAAAAAGAATACTAATTCTTGCGGTCGGGTGGCCTGTCACAAGAGGCGACAAAACGACCCACAGCCAGGTGGTAGGGCATTTACCCGACTAAATGACTACCACCCTTGGTCTAGAGTACTCTAGAGAATGCCGCCATAACAACTTTGAGTTGTGTTCCGGCATCAGTGGCCAGGCTCCACTCTCCCTTAAGAGAGCAGCAGCGCATTTGTAGCACCTTTGATGTTACAAATTTCTATAGAGGATGGTAGCCGTTTTCCATCAGGTGGACCGTCTTCCTGTCTGCTGAACTCTGCAATTAAAAAACATGTCTTTCAAGTTTAAGAAGTAAAATCCAGTCGTGCCTGGAAGCTTAGTTACATTTTTATTGATAGTGCGGAGGAAAGGGAAGATTGTCTAAGATGTTCCTCGGCGAAACCAACACCGATTCTTCCCGCTATCGCTTCTCCGTCATGTTCTCTACCTACGAATGACTGCGACGCCTCGCGTAATGACTAGCTGGACGGTCGACTTGATTTATTCTTTTCCGACTAATTAATGTGGGCCTTAATGATTGATGTGTTCTACTTGGCGTGTTTGTAAGTTATTCTGACGCCTTAGTGACAAGCCGAAGCCCAGATCGCGAGGTGAGCGGAATGTTTCCTTCGGTTCTACAACATCGGGATGCCCTTCTACCAGTTGTTTATCATTTTTTGTTGGGTAATATTTTTTTGTCTTTTTAAATATTTTTAGCTATTTACTTTACTTATTTTTTTTTTTCAAACTTAATTTAAGTTTGAAAAAAATAAACATCGATGTTTTTTCTGAGCGATGTTGCAATACGAAACCACGGTCCGCCAAACATCAACTATTATAAATAAAATGTTTGCACGATTCAATTTCCTACAGCGCCATCTAGTTTGGTAAAAAGAAACTTTCATCCGTGCAGGAACGGAGAAAGAATACAATTTCCTGCGGCCGGGCGGCCTGTCGTAAGAGGCGACTAAACAACCCACAGCCAGGTGGTAGGGCACTTGCCCGACTGGATGGCTACCACCCCTGGTCTAAAGCATGTCGCCATAACAACCTTGAGTTCTATTCCGGCATTAGTGACCAGGTTCCAGTGACCCTTAAGAGAGCAGCAGCGCATTTGTAGCATCTTTGGTGTTGCAAATGTACATAGGCGATGGTAACCGCTTTCCATTAAGTGGGCCGTCTGCCTGTCTGCTGAACTCCTGCAATAAAAAAAAAAAAAAAAAACTTATATATGATAATGGCTTTATTAATTACTTAAATAAGCAGTCAATAATACATTCTTTGTAAATTAATGTCAGTACTAACTTCATTTATTTTTTTATTATATTTTTCACAACCCATGTAATTTCGGTTTAGGCAGAATTTCAAAAAAAAAGTATCAGAATTTGGATCTTAAAGAAAAATATCAGGTGAAAAGAGTATAAAATATACGCGCAGATACGACGGAAAACAAGATGGAAATTGCATCACTGCACCGACGTTATTTGCAATCCGATCATCCTGGGAAACTATTGTTGACGCTCTAGTGATGGGCAGCATGAACGATTAACTCGATTTTTTATAAAAATAAAACGAAAATTGATGTTTGTTAGTCGCACAAAAAGTCGAGAACGGCCAAACCAATTTGCCTAATTTTAATTTTTGAAGGTATAAAAATTAATCACATAACTTGAGAACAACTTTACCGATTTTGATGAAATTTTTTGCGTGTGTTTGACCGGATCCTGGATTTATTTATTTAGGTTCACAATTGGAACCGGTGTATGGTGCCGGGATCAGGTTCTAGGATCTTCTTAATCTCCTGGGCCGATTTTGATGTTTTTTTGTGGGTGTTAGAGTGGCTCCTCGGAAGGTTTAGATTCCTATTTGTAACCGGTAGGTGGCGCTGGGATCGGGTCTCTAGTTTTTATATAATACATAGACGATGCCGATAGTCCGCGACTTATTCATTATGATCAATTTGAAGATATTTTGAAGAAAGTTTCGGTAAAAAGCATCTTAAATGAATACGTATGAAGAGGTTAATGAAAGTAGATGAAGCGAAAAGTCTTTGTCAGGATCGTAGCAGGTCGAAGAAAATCCATAATCTGTACCTATCCCAACGGGAAACAGGCGTGACAACATGTATGTTCGGGTGACACAAAAAACCAACTTTTTTTGAGTGTCGAGTGAAAGAATGTCAGTTTTTGATGTTTTAAGAACTCCCTCCATAGGACAGCCCAAAAAATCAAATTTAAGGGGTCGCTCCAAATTTTTTAAGTATTCAAAAAACACCAAAAACTGATTTTTTTTTCGTGTTACGGTATAATTTTATAGACCAAAAAATAATAAGTTTCTGAAAAATTATACCGTAACGAGAAAAAAAAGTAATCGGTTTTTGGCGATTTTTGAAATCTTAAATAATTTGGAGCGACCTGTAAAATTTTTTTTATTGAGCAGTCCTTTGGAAGGTGTTCTTAAAACAACAAAAACTAGGTTTTTTTCACTCGAAAATAAATAAAAAATATATATATATATATTTTTATTTTTATTGCCTGAGTTCAGCAGACACGCAGGTGGCCCACTTGATGGAAAGCGGTTACCATCGCCTACGGACATTTGCAACACCAAAGATGCTACAAATGCGCTGCTCTCTTAAGGGAGACTGGAACCTGGTTACTAATGCCGGAACACAACTCAAGGTTGTTATAGCGACATACTTAAATATAGTCGTTTTTGCGCTACTTTAATATATATATGTATTGTATTCGCTAATCGGCAGCTATTTTTTATACTTAAAATCTGCGCTACTTTTCATCCTGGGAATTTTAAATTGGCCAGATTACAACAAAAAAATCAAATTCCAATATGACTTTTTCATGGTTGCATATTTAATGAAATAAAATATGTGATATCTTTTATCCTGGGAATCGCGACGGAATTTTCCCAGGAGCGATTTGAAGTTGTTCGGGTAGACAAGAATTAGCTTCCAAGCTTACGATAGCTTACAAGCTATGGTTTTAGTGTAAACAGTTCTTTCGTTCGTTAAGAACAGGCGAGCGTGCATGACAAGAGCTATGAATGTCATAGAAGCAAGTGAGTTGTTTAAGAATAAGCCTGAATGGCGCTCTGTTGTTCGTGCCTACCCCGCAAGGGAACTGGCGTGAAGTTATGTAATATTCTAATGCTTCGGTACTTTGTGTCCCGAGAATCCTGCGGGATCCTTTCATTCGTAGTCGAAACTAGATGTCCCAGCACTACGAACGCCTTTAAGATGCAAGTAAGATATAAAAAATCTCGCTTTACTCGTGCAAATCAGAATGGAGGATCGACGCCGAGGAACGAATCTGGATATTAATGTATTCAGGAATAGCTTCAGAATACCAATGACAATTGGGCTTGCATTCGCTTTGCCTAATAGATCCTTTACAGGAACGCTTCTATTGAAGAATTTCATATTTTCACAGGAAAGCTTTAATTTTCAATTTATAGTGTCGGAGACAACGCCGTACTGCGTTCAATAGTTCTACCAGTGCAAAATTAGATGGCACTGTCTCCTAATTAAACACAATATTGTTTGAAATACATTTTATCATAAGAGTAAGTGCAATTTGTGCCATTTAGGACAGATAGTGTATGGTAATATATTTTAGTGATAATTATATACAACGAAAGAACTAAAGAAGCTTGACTATAATCATACATACATAAATACATACATACATAACTTCACGCCAGTTCCCTTGCGGGGTAGGCACGAACAACAGAGCGCCATTTAGGCTTATTCTTACACACCTCACTTGCTTCTTTGACATTCATAACTCTTATCATGCACGCTCGTCTGTTCTTAAGGCTCCTGCTAGTACACGATCGATTTGATCATGGAAGGTGTGTCGTGGCCTTCCACGACTTCTGCATCCATCCACTTTTGCATTGTATAATATAATCAACCCTCAAATATTGGTTATATTGTATTTTGTAACCTGGTTTCTAAGGACACAAATTAATAAAATAATTAAAGGACGCATTTAAGTGGTTAGTCTACACAGATAAATAAAATTGAATTGTCTGTTTGTAATGTTAAAATAAAAATGTGAAAACAACCAGGACCAGGAGATTCCGAAGATGTAATTTTTAGAATTTTTGTCTGTCTGTCTATCTGGATGTTCCGGCTAATCTCTGAAACGGCTGAACCGATTTTGACGGGACTTTCACTGGTAGTCAGCTGATATGGACCAAGTCGCTGATACAGTTAATTTAATACATTTTTCAATTTAACTTTAGATGTTAAGTTTATTAAACATTTAAGGATCATTAAATAGCGTAATTGTTTGCAAAAAATATGTTGTTTTGCCAAAATGATGTACTAAGAAAAAACAGTGTATCTCTATTGAGATGAGAATGTTGAGATGGATGTGTGGTACTACAAGAATGGATTAGATGAGAAATGAGTAGGTGAGTAGTACATAAGGAGTCTTTAAAAGGTGCACCCGTGACTGAAAAATTGAGAGGAAGAGGATTAAAGTGGTATGGACATGTGATAAGGAGGGAGGAGGCCGAGCCCCGCGGCCGGCAGTGCATTGGTAACATCTCTGATGTTACAAACGTCCATAGGCGACGGCCACGGCTTTCCATCAGGTGGGCCGTCTGCCTGTTTACTGTAATCTAGTTTAAAAAAAAAACCAAGTGTAATAGAAAATAATAAATAATAATTTCGAAATATTTATTTACCCTCTTGAATAAATAGGCCAGGGGCGGATTTAGAAATTTGCCGCCTTTAGGCTATTCAAATTTTGCCACCCCTACCGACCTCTACAAATCGATACCCTAGTTCAGTATCATATCATTACTTTTATTGCCAATGAAATTGCAACTTTATGATTTGTGCACTATCGTCCTAATTACACGACCTTTTCTTCCTGTTATTTGTAAATTGTAAAGCAGGAGATCGATGGGTTTGTTTCTGTAGCCAAAAGCGACTACTCAATTTGTAAAGACATTTTCAACACACTTGCTCATAAAGTGGCTCTATGGTCACCGCAATTAGGCACAGAATGACACCCATTATCAAACTGTGAGTAAAAAACATTATAACTCACTAGTGAGTTGTAGATTTTTTTTTTAATTTTATTGGTTGAGTTGCTTTGTTCTTAAAAAGTTTTTATTAAAAAAAAGATCGTGTTCTACAGAACAAATAAATTAATGTTCCTATTGCTTGCTCATTTCATGCAACTTCTTATTTAAATAGATAATTTTAACTCGTACGTGTTTAATAAATAAAACTTTCACTCATATATAACTTTCTTTTATCTACTAAATAAAATGAGTTTTTGTTGTTATTTTATTCACAAGTGTGTTGAAAAACGTCGTATGATACACGTGTGTATTGATGATTACCGTCCTCGGCTCTCTTAAGACCCTCGCCTACGGCTCGAGTCTCAATGGCGCCTCGGCGGTAATCACCAATGTTACACACTAGTACCATAATGTACTATTATCTAATTGTTAAAACATATTAATGTTGAATTGTTTGTGTGGGCTTAATATGAATTATCTTATAACGTCTTAAAATTTAGGGAGAGATAGAGAAGACATAAAAAAATATTGGCCTAAAATTTGCCGCCTCTCCAAAATCTGCCGCCCTAGGCTCCAGCCTACTCAGCTCACTCAGCTCACTGCAGACAGGCTGACGGCCCAACTATGATGGAAAGTGGTTACCGTCGCCTACAGACATTAGAGGTGATGCCAATGTGCTGCCGGCATCGAAGAAAGTGATGTCTGGCCACTAACGCCGGAACACAATGCAAAGTTGTTATGGCAGTATACTATAGACTAAGGGTGGTAGCCATCCAGTCTGGCAAATACTCAACCACTTGACTGTGGGTTGTTTTGTCGCCTCTTCGACAGGCCGTTCCAGTGCAGTATAATGTATAAATTAAACTATCGTAGTAATCGTAGTATTCTTTCTTTTTTCTTTCTTTAATCTCTTCGTGTAGTACAAGTGACAGAATATTTAAGATAAAAGTACCCCCTCTTAATACCCTCAAAGACTTGCCAGTGTCCGGGATTTGCGGGATTTTAATAAATCCCTTCTCCTCGGTTATTAAATTTTATAACTTCTGGCAAAGGCGGGACGGAGTTGCATTCTTTATGTGCTTGAAATATTCTCACATTTTATATTAATATAAGAGATTATAGTGCTTTTTTTATTGCATGAGTTCAGCAGACAGGCAGACGGTCCACTTGATGGAAAGCGGTTATCATCGCCTATGGACATTTGCAACAGCAAAGGTGCTACAAATGCGCTGCTGCTCTCTTAAGGAAGACTGGAACCTGGTCACTAATGCCGGAACACAACTCAAGCTTGTTATGGCGACATACTTTAGACTAGGGGTGGTAGCCATCCAGTCGGGCAAATGCCCGACCACCTGGCTATATATACATACACACATACATACATAACTTCACGCCAGTTCCCTTGCGGGGTAGGCACGCACAACAGAGCGCCATTTAGGCTTATTCTTACACACCTCACTCGCTTCTTTGACATTCATAGCTCTTGTCATGCACGCTCGTCTGTTCTTAAGGCTCCTGACATCACCTTCCGCTAGTACACGATCAATTTGATCATGGAAAGTGTGTCGGTGTGGCTATATATATGGAATAATATACAAGTTTGTGATGAGCTCCATGTCTGCGGGGAGCTGATCCCAAACATTGTCTCATATACAATAAATTTTGTATTAATTTTATGTTAGTTTAATGTAAGTTATAGTAAATTAAGAAAGGTACGATGGGGCTGACAAATCCAAAAAGGTTCAAAGCTCCTTAAAAAAAAAGTCTCATTATCTAGGAAGCGCTGAACAACCATCCCCGGTCTAGAGTATGCAGCCATTTCAACCTACAACTGTGTTCCAGCACCAGTGGCCAAGCTCCAGTCTTTCATTCGAGGCAGGACATTGATAGCAGCTTTAGTGTTGCCAATGTCCATAGGCGACGGTAGCCACTTTTCATCAGGTGTGACATCAGGCCATCTGCTGTACACCAGCATAAAAAACAAACTACATATAATAATTGAATGTAGTGAGATTGTAAATTTGGTTGACTAGGATTTGCACTCGACTTTTTCTACACTTGACATGAAATTCCTGCGGGATTACACCGGGTCACAAAGTATTGCAGTATATAAAAAAGTTCGTAAGCTATTGTTTTGGTAGAAACTGTGTCGGAATGAGCTAATTTTTATGCACCTGAACATACAGGTTCCGGTAAAGTTCCCGCGGGATTCCCGGGATAAACAGATCACAAATTTTGTTACATAAAATTTGCTATCGATCAGCAAAAAAATCACATTGGAATTCAAACTTTTTGAATCTGGCCATTTTAAATAATTCCCAAAAAAAATTGCTGTCGATCAATGAAAACCGCATCGAAATCGGCCCATTAGTTTTTACATGAATCCCTAGCAAACCGACAGAGACTAGAAATCTAAAGAAATTAAAGAATAGAATAGAATAAACATTTATTGTATAAACTGTCACAAACATAAAAAAACAAAGGTCTGAGTTGTTTGTTGGTACGACAGTTTGTCCTTTTGGTAATGGTGCCGGACCATTATTACATTAATTAATTAATAAATTACCTAATTAAATTAATATAAAACTTTATCTTGAAGCACTAAACAATGTCATTGCTACCAATTATTTTTTATCGTCAATCAATCAATTTCAAAATAACAATGTTATACATTATGTAAGTCGTTATTAATTACTAGCTTCTGCCCGCGATTTCATCCGCGTGGAATAGTAAAAAAGAGTAAGTTAAAAAAAAAACCCCGATTTTTGAAACATTCTTCATTGGTGCTGCGCTCCTATTGGTCATAGCGTGATGATATATAGCCTATAGCCTTTGTAGATAAATGGGCTATCTAACAATGAAATATTTTTTTAAATCAGACCAGTAGTTCTTGAGATTAGCGCGTTCAAACCAAAAAACTTTTCAGCTTTATATATTAGTATAAGATAATAGTTATTGTATAAAAATAAAAAAAATTGTATCGTGTTCTCCATCGCTTACATAGTGTATTCCAGTTGTGTTTTTTTTTTAAATAGTTTCAATATACAATGCACAGATACAACAAGGAGAAGGTGATGTCAGGAGCCTTAAGAACAGACGAGCTTGCATGACAAGAGTTATGAATGTCAAAGAGGCAAGTGAGGTGTGTAAGAATAAGCCTAAATGGCACTCTGTTATTCGTGCCTACCCCGCAAGGGAACTGGCGTGAAGTTATGTATGTATGTATGTAGATACAACATGTTTAGAATATTATAATATTGTAGACTGACAGTTTTAACAATGCTATGTTTGTTTTTTACAATAAAACTTATACACACACTCAAACCAACGCGCACTACCATCGCATTGCATTACACGCACACTTCACAAACAAACCAAGACGCACAGAGCCTAAAAAATAATAACCCAGGCACAGAAAAGAAGAAACAACACACATGACACTAGATAGGACAATATATACAAGTATAGATATAAGGCCCACACTGCACATGCACTTCCTCACAACACCAGCATGTAATAGATACACTCTACATTAGTATAAGTTTAGTATTAAAACTAGAATCAATTAATATAATAAGTTATTCTTAAGGTACACCAAAACAGAAAAATTACTACATATAATGTCACATACACTAACAAAAATAAACAATAAGCGTGTATGGACTTTAAAATCTTTCATAGAAATTAAGTAGTAAAAAAGGGTACGGAACTCGAGTCCGTAGAGATGTTAATAATAATAATAATAAACCCGCAGGGGGGCTTTGTGGAGAAGCCTTAGATGAGTAGCCACACCTCGTACCTGACTCCGGGGGCCCACCTCCGTGCTTGCCTTAGCCTGCCGGCACGGAGTAGAGATCGCTAGAGCTAAGACTCAAGCTCCAGGGGTGGAAGTGATAAATGGCATCACGTCAGAAGTAGCTTCGGTGAACCTGCAGCCCACCTCTCTACACCCCTTAGCCATTCACACCCATGTTGCCCCTGTCTTTATGGCATTTTCTGGGGCCCATGTGCCCATGTTCCCTGAACATTGCGACGGGACCCCTAGTACCATTAGCACTTCACCACAATAGCCCGGTACTTTTTGTCCTCATTTCCCACAATAGTTCTACGCTGGCCGGGGCTTGTCCTTGGGTGCATTACTATATGGTGTAGACAGGGATAATCGCCGGTCAGTGTCACGCCACATTTACATTAAATTTGTCAAAGGGCCTCTACGTGTTGGCCTTCCCATGGCCCCACGCAAGCCTTCCAAATGTCCGGGCCATTTTTATGGCCCGTGGTCTCGAAAGAATAATAATAATTAAAAAAAAAGAATGCTTTATGCATTCTATAGGTTATCGGAATACGATCGCTCACAATAGAACAACAATTACCCAGAACACAATAGTAAGGTAGAACCAATGGCTTCCTAGATTGGAAGCTAGATTTCACGTCGCGAACACTGCGCGGACCGGATGAACGAGTGAACTGAATAAATCGAGAATGCTTTTGACTTGTTGAATGAACGAGAATTTTAAAAAGTCTGGTTTATATTCTGAGTACAACTTGTTTATTTTTGTTAGTTTTTATCCGTGCAAGAACGGAGAAAGAATACAATTTCCTGCGGCCTGGCGGCCTGTCGTAAGAGGCGACAAAACAACACAAAGCCAGGTGGTAGGGTATTTGCTCGACTGGATGGCGAAGAGAGCTGCAGCGCATTTGTAGCAACTTTGGTGTTGCAAATGTCCATAGGCGATGGTAACCGCTTTCCATCAAGTGGGCCGTCTGTCTGTCTGCTGATCTCCTGCAATAAAAAAAAACTGTTACAAGCTTAAATTCCTATGTACTGAATAAATACTAAGTCAAAAATTCCTTTTTTATATGCAAAGGTAACTTTTGAAAAACAATGTTTTCCACTTGAATCGATGCTCGTGCTCCGGTGGGGGCCAATTTGTCGTCGCGAACGCCCTCTACCTGCGCTCCATCAATTAATACGTACGGATTTCATTCGCCGTTTGTACAGTGACCAGATATTTTTTAAATACACATTTTTTCAATATTAAATAAATTTAATATTGTAATAAAATATATAAGCAGTCCAATGAGTCCATTATATATTTATTTATACAGTGCACATTTTATTACGAATTTCCCCATATGTACTATGGTCTGAGTTTCTGGGATCGGCCCCAAAGTGATCCCTTGTATACTCATAATACAAGCGTAACTTGCTTAGCTTGGCCATATGCAATGTTTATTTATCTACCGATTAGCAGCCCGGCGCGGTTTCACTCGCGCTCTGTCCCGCTCCCTTGGTATATAGCGTCATGTTATATAGCCTATGACACTCCCTGTTAACGTAACTTTCGAACAGTAAAATATTTTTTTAAATCGGTTTAGTACATCCAGAGATTACCCCTCTACAACGTCACAAACTTTACCTTTTTTATAATATTAGTATAGATGAAATTACAAATCGCCCCCAAGCCTCTACACAACGCCTCCATTATTTTTTTCTGGGTCTCTTACCACCCCCCTTTAGGCCTGCAGCGCCCACAAGAGGGCGTTATCGCCCACTTTGGGAAAGGATGGCTTAGGGTATTTGACCAACATTTGATGTATTAACAAATATCACAATCAAACCATCTACACATGGCCTGAATGAGCAAAAACCTCAAACACACTAAATATATTTGTTTTTCACACTGTCATGAATAGGTACGATGTGGACGTGTCGACAGCAGCAACTGCTTACTCGTATTTTTACTTTAATGGAACATAACAATACTTTGTATCTTTATAAAGCTACAAAGTTACTAAAAGACCTCGGAAAAGAAGTCGCTACACAAGTTTACCAAATTCAAAAACAAAGTTGATAATTTTTTTTTATAAACATCATGTTTATTTAAACGCTAGTCAGCAAGCCAAGTGGTGACAGTCGTGGCAAATATTTGGCTTATTTGAATCCTTGGATGTGTCATTAAAACCTACAGTCGATGGAAATGCGTTTGTGCTATTGGCGCTATTTGTACAAATGAAGCAAATACAACGAATTATTTATTTAATTTATTTGGGAAACATATAGTAATTATAAGTCTTACAATATAAAACACATAACTTAATACACATATCAACTAAGTTTCCACTAAAAAAATAATTCTTGTTACGCATTTGGCTCATAGAATTATAAGAAAATTATAATAAATTTTATGCAATATTGGAAAATTAGATTTCAAATAAGAAAAGGAATTAAATAATACAATACAAAACAAAACAAAAACTACAATTTGTCTATTTATCTATATCATTTTTAAGTCATAATTATCATGTCATAAAAAAAAATCGTGATACATGTTTAAAATAAAAGTCATAATATATAAAAAAAATGATATTAATGAAATCAAAGTCAAAATAACAAAAATAAAGTATACGAGTATATATGAAATTAGTAGAACGTCATTAATTTTATTTTATTTTTTTCTTTTTAATTTCAGTTCTATACTTAAATAATATATCTACCAACATGTCAATGAAAATAACTGACGATAACAGTATATATATATATATATATATATATATATATATATATATATATATATATATATACACTCTTATTGTATATATATATATATATATATATATATATATATATATATATATATATATATATATATATATATATATATATATACACTGTTATCGTATATATATATATATATATATATATATATATATATATATATATACACTGTTATCGTATATATATATATATATATAATTTTAGTTTAATAGTCAGATATTTTTAGTAAATACTTTAAAAATTTCGTTTTTATTATTTAAACAAGATGGCATTGAATGAGTTTCAATTATATATCTGCTAATACATAGATGGTGTTGTACGAAAATAAATTTAACAAAACAATTCTTGTTAAAAAAAAGCCTATTACTCAGTTAACGATTTTCTAACAGATAATTTTTAAATATTATTATTCTCAATTATTTTGACATTGACATTATCACAGAGCATTATTAAAAAAATAAACTTTATTTTAGTTAATAAGTTTGACTTAATATTTAATGTGACATATAAAATTGATTAACTTTTCCCTACACTAGATTTAAGTATAATATATTGCACACCGCTACCGGCAGAATATAGATGTACTCAAGCAGTAGTTGTAACACCATCATAAATTACCTATATTCGCAATAAATTAATTTCAATTTTATTTTAAGCAAAATTATTTTTATTTTTTGTAACAATGGAGTACAAAAATTTGTCCGTCGTGTTTACATCTAAACGTATGGTCACCCTACATTGGTTTTCATTTAGCTCGCTCTGATTCAATTTAAAAATTGAAACCCATAGATATATTTTTATACTTTCAATGTTTTATGGTGTAGCTGACTCGATGGGCTATCGACAATACGCTATTTCATCGTTAAAGCTTTTTCATGAAGAACAAAATAATATTTATTTGCTATTTTGTTTCATGTAACTATGAAAGTATTGTGTATTATTTAATTTCTACGTCTACGTGCTATATATGGTTTACATTTTCTGGACTCATGTAAACCTCTCTTCAAAGAACACAAAATTCATACGGTACCCTTTTATCCGTGCAGGAACGGAGAAAGAATACAATTTTCCTGCGGCCGGGCGGCCTGTCGTAAGAGGCGAGAAAATAACCCACAGCCAGGTGGTAGGGCATTTGCCCGACTGGATGGCTACCACCCCTGGTCTAAAGTATGTCGCCATAACAACCTTGAGGTGTGTTCCGGCATTAGTGACCAGGTTCCAGTCTCCCTTAAGAGAGCAGCAGCGCATTTGTAGCACCTTTGGTGTTGCAAATGTCTATAGGCGATGGTAACCGCTTTCCATCAAGTGGGCCGTCTGTCTGTCTGCTGAGCTCCTGCAATAAAAAAAAAAACCCTCCGTCTACATTAAGGAATTAGCAGTTTGCGTAAAACAGAATCTAGATTTCTTCCCTACGTACGGAGAATCAAGTCAGAGACTTCTGAGGCCCTCCATAAAAAATCGACTTCCATATCCGTCGTGCAACCTGTCCTTACAAAAAAAATTTAATTTTATGGGTGTTAAAATATTTAATAATTTGCCTGTTGCCATAAAAAGTACTCATTTGAATTTATTTAAAGTCAGTCTTCACAATTGGTTAGTGGCGAGGTGTATTTACTCGGTGCATGATTATTTTAATTGGAATAAGACATAGATGAGGCTGTATGACATTTATATGAATGTAATTATTTGAAAACAAAACTTATGGTGTTCGAAAGAGAAGAAACCAGAACGAATGCAAGGATAATGGTCGATGATGTTATGCTGGAGCAAGTGAATGAGTTTGTATATCTTGGATGTGCTTTTAGCAGGGATGGAAGGTACACCGCTGATATAGAAAGAAGAGTGAATTTGGGGAATAGTTTGAATGGAGCGTTAGGTAAACTTCTAGGCGCTAAGAACCTCAGCCAGAAGGCCCAGCTCGTCGTACACAACGCGGTGCTGGTACCTACGCTCACGTATGGAAGCGAGAGTTGGGTATGGAAGAGAGAGCATGAAAGTAAAGTAAACGCGGTCGAGATGCGAGCACTGCGCAAAATCTGCGGAGTGACGCTCGCGGACCGCGTTCGTAATACGGAAGTAAGAAAGAGAGTTGCTCTGAAAGAGAGTGTCGGGGTGAAGGTAAGGAAAGGAATGCTCCGGTGGTTCGGGCATGTGGAAAGAATGCATGATGAAAGAATGACTAAACAGATATACAATGCAAAAGTGGATGGATGCAGAAGTCGTGGAAGGCCACGGGACACCTTCCATGATCAAATTGATCGTGTACTAGCGGAGGGTAATGTCAGGAGCCTTAAGAACAGACGAGTGTGCATGACAAGAGTTATGAATGTCAAAGAAGCAAGTGAGGTGTGTAAGAATAAGCCTAAATGGCGCTCTGTTGTTCGTGCCTACCCCGCAAGGGAACTGGCGTGAAGTTATGTATGTATGTATATAATTATTTGACATTATTATCTTTGATATTCAACAATACTTTAACATAATTTAATTTTACGTGGTCAACGTAAATAATCATTTTAATTTAAGACGATGTAATATTTGCACACCCTGTGGGTAATGACATGTGAACTTATATATGTATAACTTAAGACCTGTATTTTTATGTAGCATGTCATATGCAAATTTCATTTCATTTCATTTCAATTCAATTAACATTAATTTTATAGCAGGTAGGTATGCACAACTTCGAGGAGGATCCAGTTAGGCTGGGCAGCATTCGGTAATTCGACAGGTCTTCTCGTCGACCATTGCGACGAATGTCTTCGAGCAGTGCGTCATCATGACATACGGTGCTGAAATATGGTGGAACTGGTCCACAAATTCAAAGTCGCCCAACATGCTATGGAAGGAGCTATGTTAGGTTTCTCTTAGAGATAGAATCAGAAATGAGCATATCCGTAAGAGATCGAATCCGATATAGCTCGCAAAATTAGTAAGTTGAAGTGGCAATTGGCCGGTCATGTCAGCTCAGCAGACAGGCAGACGGCCCACTTGATGGAAAGCGGTTACCATCGCCTATCGACATTTGCAACACCAAAGGTGCTAAAAATGCGCTGCTGCTCTCTTAAGGGAGACTGGAACCTGATCACTAATGCCGGAACACAACTCAAGGTTGTTATGGCGACATACTCTAGCTATCCAGTCGGGCAAATGCCCTACCACTTTCTCCGTTCCTGCATGGATAGGTCGATGGAGCAAACGTGTCTTGGAGTGGAGACCACGTCTCGGCAAACGTAACGACGCTCTCCAGCCCGGTGGATTGACGACCTGCGCAAGGTCGGCGGCAGGAGCTGGATGAGGAAGATGGGAGATCGGGATATGTGGCGCAAACTTGGGGAGGCCTACGTCCAATAGTGGACAGGGACTGGCTGAAGAAGAAGATTACTTTTATAGATGGAGCTGTGGGAGCTTAGTGAACAACGCCCTCGCGTCTTAATTCTTGTTTCAAAACAAATCATCATTTTTTGCATAAAATATGGTGCATAAAAAAATGATAGGAATATTCCATTGTTGTGCCTATTATTATCCCTATTAATATTATAAATGCGAAAGTAACTCTATCTGTCTGTCTGTCTGTCTGTCTGTCTGTTCCGTTTTCACGGAAAAACTACTGGACCGATTTAGCTGAAATTCAGTATACATATATTTTCGATGCCGAGGATGAACATAGGATACTTTTTATCCCAAAAAATGGGATAGTTTCCGGGATAAAAAGATATTTGTCTGTTTGTTTGTTATGCTTTTACGGAAAAACTACTGGACCGATTTGGCTGAAAATCGGTATATATGTAATTTTCATACCGAGGGTGGACAAGGGATATTTTTCATCCCGGATAATGGGATAGATTTATGTAAAGGTTATCCCAAAAGTGGGACAGGCTTTGATTGGTTTTGTGATTTGCCATCTTGGTTATTTTGTCCTTTTTGATCTTTTTGTCCATTTTGCCCTTTTGCCCTTTTGATCTTTTGCCCTTTTGCCCTTTTGCCCTTTGCTCTTTTGCTCTTTTTGCTCTTTTTGCTCTTTTGCTCTTTTTGACAATTTCGATCTTTTTGTCCTTTTAGCATTTTTGTCCTTTTTGATTTTTTGTCCTTTTTGCTGATTTTGGCCTTTTTGTCATTTTTGTTTTCATTGACGGGGGATATCATCGTCTATAAAAATGCGATAGTAACTCGATATGTCTTTCTGTTAAGTTTTCGGAAAACACTGGGACTACTGCATCGTTTTAATTGTAATTTTGCTTAAATGTAGTTTTAAAGCCGAAAATGGACATATATACTCATGCCAGGAGATCGGATAGTTTGCGATATAAAATTAAGTGAATTTTTCGGGTGCAAATGGCACTAACATAAAAATTTTGTACATTGTAACCTGTATTAACGCCTGCTCTTTAAACAAGAAGCAGGAACTAGAGGTTAACCCGCGGCGCAGCCGCGTGGTAAACTCTAGAAATTAATAATTCTTATCTATTTGGTATTAATATTACATCAATATTACAAAATTAAATTAATTAAGAATAATAATAATATTGCGAGACGTGCTATAATTGTAGATGTCGCGATTCCCCATGATGGTAACCTCGTGAATGCCGAGAAAGATAAACAAATAAAGTATATCGATCTTGCTCACGAGGTTACCGCTATGTGGAACCTGGCCTCTACAATCATAGTACCGATAGTGGTGTCAGTGAATGGACTAATAGCGAAGAGCCTTGATCGCCACCTTGAAAGGCTCTCGCTTGGTATCTGGTTGAAGGGTCGGACGCAGAAGGCAGCTCTGTTGGACACGGCCCGTATTGTGAGGAGATTCCTGTCTCTGGAGCCTTAACCACCGGTAGCCTGGACCCTAGGCCCCACTGCCGGCGAAGATCAGTTTTTTATAAATAAATTTGTATATTTTATAAGATAAATTAAAAAAATTTGGAAATAAAATATATATGTGATAGCTTAGTGGCGAAGCCTTAGGTGAGTAGCGACACCTCGGATCTGACTCCGGGGGCCAAGGGAAGACTCCCGCCTCTACAACTATGAACGTGGTGCGTGTATCCACTACAATTTACTTAATGTAATCTATTTAAAAGCAAATAGATGCTAAAATAAACTTTGATTATGATTATAGACTGAATGGCAATGGTGATTTGGTTGGCGAAATACGAACCAGCCTTCTTGATCATGGCTAGCATCAAAGAGATTCTTGGAACTTTGAAGAAACCCTTCTGGTGAACCCGATGGACTTAATGTTTCAACTCCACACGGCAAAAATATTGCTACGAGTTAGCGGGACTCGAATTAAAATGCCGTTAGAATTATTATAGAGTTTATTAGAACCATACAAACACGTATAACACAGGTACAAATATAACCGAACACAACAAATCCAAACGTAACGCAGACGGTCGTAATTCAATAAAACGCGCAAAGTCCGTCACTATTAGATTCCCGAAATGTACACACGTCACGCCCGTATCGTAGTTGTAGCTCAACTGACCCTTCTCTCCATCAGGCCGTTTTATACTTCACAAATGCAAAATGTATTAACTTGTACTTGTAATCCGTAACACCTGGCTAATGATGCTAACGAGCGAGTACAATAGGACAATAGGATATTATCCACAATAATTAGAAACGTATGCCAATAAATAAGTGAACAAAAGAAGACGATCATAAAAGGATTACAATTAGTTCAAATGCCGACAGGTAATAAAATGTGCTTTAACGAATCTGTACGTGGAATTTGTCTTTGTCAGGACCTAAGTTGTAACAATATGTAACCCTTCTTTAGGTTCTATTACTGTTGATATAATTTTTGAGACTCAACAAATTCAATTTATTTTTTGCAAAATGTGTTTCATTTCTATATCCGATGGTCAAAGCAGAAATTCGTGTTTCTAAAATTTGAAATGTGTCAGAAACCGCATGCTGCCGAGCTACTTGAAAACACCTCCGGAAATGGAGGGTCTCCCTTCCACCCCCTCAGTAGAACCCTAGCTAATAATAACCGACTTATACATCTGTATGTTTGTACTCCTGCGAGCGGAAATTTGCGACGAGGAATTTACTGACAGTTATTTTAATTAAATTGAAGTCAAACCGAAATTTCGGTTGTAAATTGGTTTATTTAAGTAACTGGATCGCGTGTTACGAGTTTAAACTGATTTTAAAACAATACTCAAGCGTAAACACGGTTTAAACTGCGTTAGGATATATTACTAGATATCCATTATATTTTCTTAAATTTTCGCGTCTAGTATATACAATAAAACTACGTTTTAACAACGGTTTTATTATTCCGACGTTTCGGCCACTTTTCATTAGTCGTGATCACGGAAGACAAAGATGTCAAGTGTCAACGAGTATTGTTAAAGTTTTATTTAGCCTACCGCCAACTTGTTAATTTTAATTTTGTTTATGGTTATTATTTACTCTATGGAAGCTTAATCTAATTTACCACCGCTTCGCAACATGTTATGGCTTGAAGAGAAGAAGCGGCGCAAGAAACTCTTCAGCAAACATGCCTAGCTCTAATAATTTTATATAATATTAAAATGGGTGGAAGGAGAAATAAAAGAAATTATCAGTCAAGTTGGTTTGTCGTCGTCGTGGAAGTCGTGGAAGGCTACGACACACCTTCCATGATCAAATTGATCGTGTACTAGTAGAAGGTGATGTCAGGAGCCTTAAGAACAAACGAGCGTGCATGACAAGAGTTATGAATGTTAAAGAAGCAAGTGAGGTGTGTAAGAATAAGCCTGAATGGCGCTTTGTTGTTCGTACCTATCCCGCAAGGGAACTGGCGTGAAGTTATGTATGTATGTATGTACGTAAGTTGGTTTGTGTTCCGTTGTACGCAGAAAGAGCTCACAGTGTCTTGAGGTGTGGCAGTTGGTTTTTACTGGGTTTGGGTCTTAATAGTTTTGATGATCGGATCCCAAACAGGTGGTACTTGCCAACCATCTTCTCCATTGAAATTTGGGTGGTTTTTGATTTCAATAGCCTCACGCATTATTCTAGGTATGAAATGATTCTCTTTCGCGAGGATTTCTGGGTTATCGAATCTGATGTAGTGGTTGGGTTTATCAAATAAATTACCTCGCTTAAAACCGTTATAACAGTTTTATTAGATATCCATTATTTTAATCCTATACCGATATTAGACGGTTCAATTCTGTCTTTCAATTTTAATAGATCAACCAAAGTGATCTTTGTAAATATAAACTTGAATCATTCAATATCATTGAATATCTTCGTGTCCTATCAACAAAATTTATTCAATTTGGTTGATCCGTCTAATATTAGCAATACTACTAATAAGCAAAAACTTGATTCATTTCGTCACACAGAGTCACAGTTTTTTATACTGAACTAGCTGTGCCTGCGACTTCGTCCGCGTAATTTTTGTTTTCACGCAACCCTAAAAAAGTAGCCTAATTTACTCCTCTCCAGTGACCCTTAAGAGAGCAGCAGCGCATTTGTAGCACCTTTGGTGTTGCAAATGTCCATAGGCGATGGTAACCGCTTTCCATCAAGTGGGCCGTCTACCTGTCTGCTGAACTCCTGCAATAAAAAAAAAGTCTTACGTACTTCTCTGACACACCTTTCGCCCTGAGGTTCCACCACAGAACTTCTCGGGGGATGCGATCGTATGTACTAGTGCTTACCAGACTATCATTTTCAAACAGATTTTTTTTTTCTACAAAAGCCATAATACCCCAGCGTTATCGTGGAACGTCGGAAAGGTCTCTCAATGTTCCTCCGAAGCGTGAACACTCTCAGTACTCGTATTATTGTCAGGATACCAATTAATTGGACCCTAATTGGATGCTGTGTGTAGTAATTGAAATATAATTTTTGATTTCAAAATATTCTGTACTATTATACATTAACGTAAAAACATTGTTACGAGTGCGGGACTCGAATTAAAATGCCGTTGGAATTGCTATAGAATTTATTAGAACTATACAAACACGTATAAGACAGGTACAAATATAAAAAGAAAGAGAGTTGGTCTGAAAGAGAGTGTCGGGGTGAAGGTAAGGAAAGGAATGCTCCGGTGGTTCGGGCATGTGGAAAGAATGCAAGATGAAAGAATGACTAAACAGATATACAATGCAAAAGTGGATGGATGCAGAAGTCGTGGAAGGCCACGGCACACCTTCCATGATCAAATTGATCGTGTACTAGCAGAAGGTGATGTCAGGAGCCTTAAGAACAGACGAGCTTGCATGACAAGAGTTATGAATGTCAAAGAGGCAAGTGAGGTGTGTAAGAATAAGCCTAAATGGCACTCTGTTGTTCGTGCCTACCCCGCAAGGGAACTGGCGTGAAGTTATGTATGTATGTATGTATGTACAAATATAACTGGACGCAACCAGTACAAATGTGAAGCACGATTTAATAACACGCGCAAAGTCCGTCACTATATAGCTCATCGAATGTACACGTCTTGATCGTCTCGTAATCGTCGCTTGACTGCTTCACCCCTCCGTTTGGGCATTGTTTTATACTAAACTATACAATACAACACTCGACCGCGTGGACTGAATTTTCCAAGAATTACACCTGGCTAATGACCATCACAAAGCATTACAATACACAATAGGTTGCTTTTCTAATTACAAATTTTAAACACAAAGTAAACAGAAGAAGTCCAAAAGCCGAAAAGGTAATAAACTGCAGGTGCGTTCACTTTTGTCGGCGTGTAACGATATTTTAATCGATTTCAAAAAAAGAACGAACGAAGCCAACTCGTTGCCAACCAGACGTGGGCCATTGGAACTCTTGTGGAGGTTCTAGACACCTCCGGGTCGACAGTTTTGGATAAATAAAAATCCAGAGCACATGGATAGTTGGTACTTGTTTATTTGGGCGTCACAAAAGAACAGATTAAATTACAATAATTGGTATTGTTACGACCGAATGCCGACAAAAGACAAAATCAGACCTGCGTCTGCAGAAACACATTTTATTACCTTTTTCGGCATTTGGACTTCTTTTGTTTGCTTTGTGTTCAAAATTTATAATTAGAAAATCAGTCTATTGTGTATTTGTAATCTTTTATGGCAGTCATTAGACAAGTGTGTTGAACTGATTCTAAGAAATCCGATCTACGCGGGCTGGCAGCCGTATTGTATTGGTGCAGTATAAAGCAATGGCCCAATGGAGAGATCGGCAGTCGAGCGAGAACCACGATCAAGGCAAGACTTGTGTACTTTCGATAATCTATTTAGTGACGGACTTTGCGCGTGTTATTGAATCGCGCATTACGCTTGGACTGATTGTGTTCAGTTATATTTGTACCTGTGTTATACGTGTTTATATAGTTCTTGCAGAAGTCGTGGAAGGCCACGACACACCTTCCATGATCAAATTGATCGTGTACTGACAGAAGGTGATGTCAGGAGCCTTAAGAACAGACGAGCATGCATGACAAGAGTTATAATTGTCAAAGAAGCAAGTGAGGTGTGTAAGAATAACCCTGAATGGCGCTCTGTTGTTCGTGCGTACCCCGCCAGGGAACTGGCGTGAAGTTATATATGTATGCATATATAGTTCTAATAAATTCTGTAGTAATTCCAACGGCATTTTTAAATCGAGCCCTGTAACTCGTAACAGTATTTATCATTTACAATGCTTTTGCCGGGAAGAAAATACTTTTCTACATATGTCATAATTTGACAGCTTGCTTCTGGTTAGTGACGTGACGCGCAACTAATGCTGTGCACATAGTGCCGCCACACACTCACTCGTCGCACGAAAAACTATTAGCTCAAGGCTAATCGTTTCACGCCTATATTCTGTGTTTTCGTGGTATCAAGTAATGAAGATAACGATTTCAGCATGACTCTACCACGCGTAAAATTATTCTTTTATTCACATTATAAAAACACAATTACAATAATACCGCATCACATAACCAGTTGGGTAATGAGGAGGGCCGCCGCGCTCCCGCAGCCGACCGGTCGCTGCTCGCGTCGCGGTCAACCAGCGCTTCCATCATTTAACATTATTCCATTTCAAGCGAAATTTATTTACTTTAAACCACATTTTCACGGGTATACCCTTTGTTATTTAACGTAAAATTATTGTTAATTTGAAATTGTTTAATTAAAAAAACAAACGTGTGCGTCTCAGGACGCCCGACAGAAGTGATAACTTAAACTAATATAAGTTGAACTATTTAATATTGAAATTGTTTAACTTGAGAAAAGCTTAGGTTATTACTTAAATTTTATGTATATTAATATGATAATGTAAGAAAAGGTTATTTATTAATAAAATCTTTTATTGATTATAAAATATATTTTATTCTTAGTTACATTATTAGTATCATTATTTAATCTAATTACCGAAATACGGCTAGCGCTGTGCGTTAGAGTGAGAGAGGAGAAGCCTGCCTACCGCTGCCGTATAAGTGAGAGAAAAGGAAGCCAGACAGACTGGCGCCGCAACGCGTTACTTAACGAAGCGGTTTACCCTCCCATAAGAAGTGATCACTTCAATTAGAGTGAGAGAGGAGGAGCCTGCCTACCGCTGTCGTATGCGTGAGAGAAAGGGAAGCCAGACAGACTGGCGCCGTAACGCGTTACGTAACGAAGCGGCTTACCCTCCCATAAGAAGTGATCACTTCAATTAGAGTGAGAGAAGAGGAGCCTGCCGTATGCTTATCCTCCCATAAGAAGTGATCACTTCAATTAGAGTGAGATAGGAGGAGCCTGCCGTATGCGTGAGAGAAAGGGAAGCCAGACAGACTGGCGCCGTAACGCGTTACGTAACGAAGCCGTTTACCCTCCCATAAGAAGTGATCACTTCAGTTAGAGTGAGAGAGGAGGAGCCTGCCATATGCGTGAGAGAAAGGGAAGCCAGACAGACTGGCGCCGTAACGCGTTACGTAACGAAGCGGTTTATCCTCCCATAAAAAGTGATCACTTCAATTAGAGTGAGAGAGGAGGAGCCTACCGTATGCGTGAGAGAAAGGGAAGCCGGACAGACTGGCGCCGTAACGCGTTACGTAACGAAGTGGTTTACCCTCCCATAAGAAGATATCACTTCAAAAATGTAAGTCATTTATTATTACAAATTATTTATTTATGTAAAGCCTACAGCGAAATACATTTGATTAGATAACTATAATAAACAAAAAAAAAATGACAGGTTTTCACATATAAGCTATTGGTTAAAAGTAATATGCAGACGTAAAGAAGGCACCGAGATGCTTAGTCACTGTTGAAAAATTTAAGGCTTAGACAGCGCCTGGCTCCTGAAATACTGATTGCAAACGGGTCTATGTCTAGTGTCTGACTTCTAGTGCTACTTCAAAGAAATTTTCTACGCTGTGTATAACATAAATGTTTTATAATCGCTTGTTCAACGAAAACCTCCTTGAGAAATTTGTACATACATACATAACTACACGCCAGTTCCCTTGCGGGGTAGACACGAACAACAGAGCGCCGTTCAGGCTTGTTCTTACACACCTCACTCGCTTCTTTGACATTCATAACTCTTGTCATGCACGCTCGTCTGTTCTTAAGGCTCCTGACATCACCCTCCGCTAGTACACGATCAATTTGATAATGGAAGGTGTGTCGTGGCCTTCCACGACTTCTGCATCCATCCACTTTTGCATTGTATATCTGTTTAGTCATTAGTGAAAATCTTACCCATAAACTCCTCTTTAGTCAAATATTTCGGTTACAACCTACGTTAATCATTCAAATTTCATTTATCTGTGCTCCTCTTAGGTAAACAACAGGTAATACACGTTTATAAGTGAAAAAAAAAAGATATTCATTGATTAGGGTCTGATTTTGATTCTCTTACTTAAGAGATGACTAATCGTTTCTTAGCGAGATTATTATAAGTAAGGCCGTTAATGTGTTATTTTGCAGTAAAGATACGAAGTGTTTAATATATTTTATTTTCCCACTCTATATACTACTAGCTGTGCCCGCGACGTCGACCGCGTGGAATTTTCTTTCAAAACCCTTCGATTTTGAAACATTCTTCATTGGTGCTCCGCTCCTATTGGTCTTAGCGTGATGATATATAGCCTATAGCCTTCCTCGATAAATGGGCTATCCAACACTGAAAGAATTTTTCAAATCAGACCAGTAGTTCCTGAGATTAACGCGTTCAAACAAACTAACTCTTCAGCTTTATAATATTAGTATAGATTTCTAACAACTCACGTCTTCTTTGCGGGCTGGTCGCAGGTAATCCGTGTGTTAGCTCTGGTTTTGCGTTCTGGTGAGGTCTCCCTTCCTTCTTCTTCTTTTCAGTTATTGTATACCAACTTCTTTTTCTCTCTCTCTTTTGTTTTTACTTAGAGTAGCTAGTATATTTTCAATTATTCAAAATGTTCAATATTCTATCCGTGCAGGAACGGAGAAAGAATACAATTTCCTGCGGCCGGGCGGCCTGTCGTAAGAGGCGACTTAACTACCCACAGATAGGTGGTAGGGTATTTGCCCGACTGGATGGCACCCCTGGTCTAAAGTATGCCGCCATAACAACCTGCGAGTTGTGTTCCGGCATTAGTGACCAGGTTCCAGTCTCCCTTAAGAGAGCAGCAGCGCATTTGTAGCACCTTTGATGTTGCAAATATCCATAGGCGATGGTAACCGCTTTCCATCAAGTGGGCCGTCTGCCTGTCTGCTGAACTCCTGCAATAAAAAAATAAGGCAAATGATGTTGGTGTTGTATTTATTGAAATTACTTATATATAAGACTCATAATACAAAATTCTGTACAACACTGTTTTTTAGTTCAAATAAATTGAATCAGCTTCAAAGCAATTTATTCACGAAACTGGGAATAACTCTGAGACTGATAATTTACAAGTACCAGCAGTAAATAAGGAAAACCTCCTTCCATTAACCTTAACTTTCAAAGTTTTAAAACGCCTTCAAACGTGCTACAATGTGTAATTTGCCCATTTGTATTCCTTCAGTATTTTAGATAGGTATACAAGTTACAGTAAAACTGAAAATTTAGTGCTTTCTTGGTAAGGCATGTTTAACTTATTTCTTATATACTCTGTGAACAGTCCTATTGTAGCAAGAGGTAGAGGTTAAATGATATTTCAGATGGCAGAGAAGTAGTATTCAGTGTCGAGTGCTGATGTGAGCTGAAGTGAACTCATTTATTTTTAGTTTAGTTATTTAGTTTGACGGCCTCTGTGGTTAAGCGGGCTAAACCTTTGCCGACTTACCTCACTGCAACACAGAGGCTCCGGGTTCGATTCCTGGTATGGTAAATTTCGGAAACGAATTTTCTCCGTTATTTACTATGGTTTGGCTGTCTGGGATCGGTCCCAGAGTGGTCCGTTGTATATTACCTATAACACAAGCGTAAAGAGTTGGTCTGAAAGAAAGTGTCGGGGTGAAGGTAAGGAAAGGAATGCTCCGGTGGTTCGGGCATGTGGAAAGAATGCGTGATAAAAGAATGACTAAACAGATATACAATGCAAAAGTGGATGGATGCAGAAGTCGTGGAAGGCCACGACACACCTTCCATGATCAAATTGATCGTGTACTAGCGGAGGGTGATGTCAGGAGCCTTAAGAACAGACGAGCGTGCATGACAAGAGTTATGAATGTCAAAGAAGCAAGTGAGGTGTGTAAGAATGGGCCTAAATGGCGCTCTGTTGTTCGTGCCTACCCCGTAAGGGAACTGGCGTGAAGTTATGTATGTATGTACAAGCGTAACTTGCTTAATTTGGGGATATACAGTGTGTGTGTTTGTCTGCCGATTTATTTATTTATTTTATTTATTTATTTTTTATTGGACTTGACTTTATGTTTTGGGTCCGAAGACCTCACAACTTTACCGGGGTTTTCGGGGCACTCCAGCCCGGGGGGCAACTTGCTCGAGGGAGCTCCGTAGGGAGTTTTACCTCGGCTGGACTGTTGCCATGAGATGGGGATGAATCTAATGATGCCTGCCATAGGGCGACACAAAGCACTAATTGAGAACGGGCGATGGGTAATATAAAGCCCGAGGGGAAGGATCTCGCGGCGGCCTACGCTATCTTACTGCCATTTCGCAACGTGTTATGGCTGCGAGAGAAGAAACGGCGAAAGAAACTTCCCAGCAACACGCCTGGTCTATCCTGTGGGAGGGCTATGTCTCCCGGCGTTCCTCGCAGGGACTTGGACAGTTCGTTATTGGCGGCGTCTGAGACGCCGCCGTCTGTCTGTCTGTCGGTGGCTGCCAGCCTACCGTCTTAACCGCGGGCGGGCTGATCCGGGCCAGCCGTTTTCTAATAACGTCGATCCTGTCCGTGAGGACGTTACGCGGACGCTTATAATCTGACGCGGGGAACTCGTTTATTTTGGCTACGGTAAACTTATATACAAATATTAACAAGTCGTATAGCTAGTACAATATAAAGCACAATGTGTGAGCGGGACAGATGATGTGCGAGCGAGATGGAGCACTAAAATACAAAAATATTTAACCGACTTCTCTAACTTCACAACGTCTCGAAGTCCATGCCAAGTGAAAGATAAAGAACAATAACAAATTTATAAAATATAGTAATTTTTATGTTTTACTTGATACCGACTTCGAGATCTTGTAGGAAGAAGTCGATTTGGTTTTCGTGAAAAAATTTTTTTCTACTTTTTTTTTTATTTTTTTATTGCTGGAGTTCAGCAGACAGGCAGACGGCCCACTCGATGGAAAGCGGTTACCATCGCCTACGGACATTTGCAACACCAAAGGTGCTACAAATGCGCTGCTGCTCTCTTAAGGGAAACTGGAACCTGGTCACTAATGCCGGAACACAACTCAAGGTTGTTATGGCGACATACTTTAGACCTTTCCAACTTTTCAGTTGCACAAGTACTTCAATAAGTTTCAAATTCAAATTCAAAAGTTTTTATTCAAAATAAGTTCCACTGGAGAACACTTTTTGAAGGTCATACATGTAAGTTAACTTCCTATTCTATGTACACCGCTTCGCAACGTGTTGATGCTGTAAAGGAGAAGAAGCGGCAAGAAACTCCCCAGCAACACGTCTAGCTAAATATTGTTTTTCTTCATATTTCATATTCTATTTATATCTCAAACTTTTTTTTTTTATAAGTTTTGTACAGTTTAGAAATTCAGCGTATACGCTCTTCAACAATGGTTCATCTCGATTTCTTTGCGATCCACAAATTAGATCCTGACTTGATGACCATAGATAGCACCACCATGAGAATAACTTACGAGTAAAGAAAAAAAATTGAAAATTGGTTTAGAATTGACGGAGATATCGTGTTACGAAAAAGTCTAATATTCATTTTCGTGTGATTCTATAATTCCTTGAAATCTTGACGTGGTGACAATGGGACCAATTCGGAAGTATAAACTTTCGATTAAAAAAAAATTTGAAAATCGGTTAACAATTGACGGAGAAACCGAGTAACGAACATACAAAAAGAACATTTTGCTATATTTTTTTATTGCAGGAATTCAGCAGACAGGCAGACGGCCCACTTGATAGAAAGCGGTTACCATCACCTATGGACATTTGCAACACCAAAAATGCTACAAATGCGTTGCTACTCTCTTAAGGGAGACCGGATCCTGGTCGTATTGTTATGGCGACATACTTTAGACCAGGGGTGGTAGCCATTCTTTCGGGTAAATGCCCTACCTGGCTGTAGGTTGTTTTGTCGTCGCCGACAGGCCGCCCGGCCGCAGGAAATTGTATTCTTTCTCCGTTCTTGCACGGATAAGACAAATTGAGAACCTCCTTTTGTGAAGTCGATTATAAATAAGGACGGTCTCTGTGGTTGAGCGGGCTAAGCCTTTGCCGGCCTACCTCACTGCAACGCAGAGGCTCCGGGTTCGATTCCTGATATAGTAAATTTCGGAAACGTATTTTCTCCGTTATTTACTATGGTCTGGGTGTCTGGGATCGGCCCCAGAGTAGTCCGTTGTATATCACCCGTAACACAAGCGTAACTTGCTTAATTTGGGGATATACAGTGTGTGTGTTTGTCTGCCGATTTTTTTTTTTTTTTTTTTTTTTTATTGGGCTTGACTTTATGTTTTGGGTCCGAAGACCTCATAACTTTACCGGGGTTTTCGGGGCGCTCCAGCCCGGGGGGCAACTTGCTCAATAGAGCTCCGTAGGGAGTTTTACCTCGGCTGGACTGTTGCCATGAGAGGGGGATGAATCTAACGATGCCCACCATAGGGTGACACAATCAATCAATCAATCATACTTCAGAAATTGTCTTTCTACATTTCTGCACGGATAAGACAAATTGAGAACCTCCTTTTGTGAAGTCGGTTATAAATACCAATTGATCGTACCATTAAGACAATCTTTATATTATCACCTGAGCGTGGGGTGAAACTCGTGTGTCTTTATCAGAAACAACCAAATAATGTATCAATATCAATTTGTCGGGGTTGAACGATACGGCCGGCTGGAACCCTCCGATCTTGGGAAAGGCATGTTTCCCTTACTCCACTGCGACATATAAAGCTGCGATCGTTAAAATCCCATCACAGGCCTGGCGATAAGGCAGCGCAGATATATCGCTCATTGCGAAACACGGAATATCCTCTTTGGAAAGAAATCGCCGGGAAAATTACCCCGGACGATGCCCTACTCTTGAAACTCGATTGTGTAACCGATAGTTTAGTTTAAAGTGAATAGGGATCGAAATCGACGAATCATCATGTTTTTGAATTTATAAACTAAATATTGCTGAAGTAAACTTTTTGAACGTGATACATGCATATTTCTAAGCTAAAAAGTTAATGCTATATTTTACTCTACACCTTTTTTTTCTTAGAAGGTCCCTTAATACAGCATTCATAGCATTTTTGTAATCATTTACACTAGTCTTAACCAACAAAAGAATATCTAAAGTTATATATTATAATAGTATAATGTATTGAAGACCGCGGGCCATAAAAATGTGTGGGGCCATGGAAAGGCCAACAAGTAGAGACCCTTTAACAAGTTTAATGTAAATGTGGCGTGACAGTGAGCGGCGATTATCCTTGTCTACGCCATATAATAATGCACCCAAGGACAAGCCCCAGCCAATGTAGGACTATTGTGGGAAATAATAACAAAAAGTACCGGATCTGGGAATATGGGAACTATGGCGTTTGCCCGTTGCAATGTTTAGGGAACATGGAAAAATAGACAGACGGTGACTCGCCACTCCCTGCATGGGCCCTAAAAAATGCCATAGAAGACAGGGGGAACATGGGTATGAGTGGCTAAGGGGAGTAGAGAGGTGGGCTGCAGGTTCATCGAAGCTACTTCCAACGTTATGCCATTTATCACTTCTACCCCTGGAGCTTGAGTCTTAGCTCTAGCGATCTCCACTCCGTGCCGGCTAGCTAAAGCAAGCGAGGAGGCGGGGGCCTTGTCTTGACCCCCGGAGTCAGGTCTGAGGTATCGCTACTCACCTAAGGCTTCGCTACAAAACCCCCTGCGGGTATAGTAGTATTATTATTTTAAAAAATGTTTCATAAGCAAAACGTTTCGTAACTGTTATTACTGTTTTCAAACGAACAAGCGGCAAAAAAATCACTTAAAACCATAGAAGAGTCCAAAGTCATAGTCCAAATGTTACTGAGACAAGATCCCAAATTATACCTACATGAATATATTTACACAGAATAGGAAGTAGATTTAATTTTAACTTATATGTATGACTTCGAAAAAAATTATATATCTAAAGGTTTATTTCATCTCTTACGTTATAATGTTTTATAACTAAAACATATTTTTGGATCAAATTAATTAAAAAATTGAGTCTTGCTTTTAGGTTAAGTGAAAATTGGAACTATTGCAACGAGTTCCAACGGTAGGGCCCCCAAAACAGTTCCACTGCGTAATCACCGCAGTTCACGACAAATAGGAACTTTATACAAATCACCTTGAATTTATTCCGACCAAATGATGGGTGAAATTAATTTATTTTTGTTTTCGTGCCTTTTTGCCTACGAATGCGCTATAGTAATAATCCTCGGTGATTTATTTCCTGTTAATGTCGGCAAAACAATTTGAAAATATAAGAGTAGCATTAAATATTAACACATTTTTTATGCGTTTGCAAATAACACATAACATAAATTATTAAATTTGTTATACTTGTATAACATTTTTTTTTACACAGATGAAATCTTAAATGAGACTAGCAGCGCCATCTTTTAGATTGTAGAAGTAACAATTTAGTAAACTTCGTGGAACACGGAATAGAAATAATAATACATACATACATACATAACTTCACGCCAGTTCCCTTGCGGGGTAGGCACGAACAACAGAGTGCCATTTAGGCTTATTCTTACACACCTCACTCGCCTCTTTGACATTCATAACTCTTGTCATGCAAGCTCGTCTGTTCTTAAGGCTCCTGACATCACCTTCAGAAATAATAATACATACATACATAACTTCACGCCAGTTCCCTTGCGGGGTAGGCACGAACCATAGAGTGCCATTTAGGCTTATTCTTACACACCTCAATAAATAAGAGAAATAATAATCATAATAATAAACCATTTTTACCCGCAGGGGGGCTTTGTGGCGAAGCCTTAGGTGAGTAGCGACACCTCGTACCTGACTCCGGGGGCCAAGGCAAGGCCCCCGCTTCCGTGCTTGCCTTAACCAGCCGGCACGGAGTGGAGATCGTTAGAGCTAAGACTCAAGCTCCAGGGGTGGAAGTGATAAATGCCATCACGTCAGAAGTAGCTTCGGTGAACCTGCAGCCCACCTCTCTACACCCCTTAGCCACTCACACCCATGTTGCTCCTGTCTTCTATGGCATTTTTTGGGGCCCATGCAAGGAGTGGCGAGTCACCGTCTGCCCATTTTTCCATGTTCCCTAAACTTTGCGACGGGCAGACGCCATAGTCCCCATATTCCCAGACCACTAGTACCATTAGCAGCTCACCACAATAGCCCGGTACTTTTTGTCCTCATTTCCCACAATAGACCTACACTGGCCGGGGCTTGTCCTTGGGTGCATTACTATATAGTGTAGACAGGGATATTCGCCGGCCAGAGTCACGCCACATTTACATTAAATTTGTCAAGGGGCCTCTACGTGTTGGCCTTCCCATGGCCCCACGCAAGCCCTCCAAAAGTCCGGGCCATTTTTATAGCCCGTGGTCTTGAAAGACATACAACCATTATTTAAATTACATTTTAGACAAAATTTGAGAAAAAGTTATAATTTAATAAGTTTCATTGCTATGTTTGACTAATTTGCTTATGACTGTGACGCCATATAATTTTAGGATTATGAACTTAAAAAAAAAACTTACTTAAGGCTAAATTGTTTGGTGAAGTGGAAAACATCCATCATGTGATATGATGTCACGGGAGCCTGTAAGGAGAGATTGATATATGGCCTGTAAATGTATTTGTTGAGCTTCGGGGTTATGCCACAGCATCTTACTGTCGCCTTTGTTGCTAATATTTTTTAAATTTAAAATCATTAAGTCGTTTGTAAATAGCCATCAAGAAAATTATGCATTTCTACTTTTGTGCGATAGGGTGGTATAGCGACATCTATGGCTAGCAATCGTAAATAAAAAATAAACTTCAACTACTGCCATCTGTGTTTCCTTGCAAAATCCGTAGCGGTACTACTGAGCTAAGTAATATGGATTCTAGTTTAAAATGATTTCAACAGATGGCGCTGAAAGTATTTTGACAACTCCAAAAGTAGGTTGAGATCCCAGTCACCCGAGACTTACGTGATTTTAGGAAAGATGAAATTTTCAGTATCGGTAGTTTAACATTAACTTAGAAAGGAATGGATACTCGCTAAGCTGAAAGCGGGGCTGTTTTTCAGATAGCAGGTATCAAAGGTGGAAAATAGCCATGCTAACTTACGTCAAAGTAGCAAGGCTAGTTTTTACATATGTCATGTATGATATTGTTATAAACGAAGATATACAGTTTCCAGACAGATCCTGTGGGCCATAACTTGTGACAGACACATTAAAAAAAATGGGAACTTACGTCATTCTAGGAAGGCTAAATTTTATATATATTATCAAGTATAATATTTTAAAATGTTTTCTAATGAGCCAGACAAATCTGACGGGCCAAACATCTTCCCATGATTATTTTCCACCTTTGATAGTAGCTACCTGAAAAACGGCCCCGCTTGCAGTCAAAGAAGCAAGTGAGGTGTGTAAGAATAAGCCTGAATGGCGCTCTGTTATTCGTGCATACCCCGCAAGGTAACTAGCGTGAAGTTATGTATGTAAATAGAGAGTACTACCGTCTTCAAAAGAAAAGATATTCTAGAACATTCCAACTATGTAATTTAAAATGAACTAATAAAATATTCTTGAACTGTTCTCGCATACCAACTCTCAAACTAAAGCGGCAGAACTGACTTCGATTCACTCAAAATAACTTTGAGTGGAATGAATATCATTTTAATTAATTTTAGTTCAGCTTTTCTGTTGGAAATTTAAAAGCAAATAGCTCAAGCATTGACTGAAGTTTTATAGTCCACTTGCAATCATTTTAATGCTTTGAAAACTTATTAAAATTCAATATATTGAATCAAATATTTAGTTTAACTTTCGAAGTAGAGAAAATGACATTTATTTATTAGTAATATTTTCTTAAATTCGCGACTTGTATACATAATAAAACTACGTTTTAATGGTTTTAAGCGCGGTAATTTATTTGATTTTTATTATTCCGACGTTTCGGCCACTTTTCAGTGGCCGTGATCACGGAGGACAACGATGTCAATTGTTAAAGTTTCATTTAGCCTACCGCCAACTTGTTCATTTTAATTATATAGTTTTAGTGTATTTATTAGTTATTAAAGATACATTCTATTAAGTTTTTGTCGAAACGTGAGCCAAAAATTAAGTTTCGATAAGTTTCTACAATACGGAATAATTTACTTTAAAAAGACTAGAGAGATCTAACAATGTAGGATTCTGATAACTTTCAGTTATATTTTTTACTGCTAATAGGAAACTTAGCAACCAAATCAACTGAGAAAATTTTTATTATCTTACAAAAAGTAGCAGCCTAATAGAATATTTCGTATGCAATACGTTCTATAAATTTATAAAAAAGCTTTTTTAAAAAGTGTTTTTAAATACAAGCTTTTGAGATCCTGGATATTATGTAGCAGCAGAGTGCTAGCTAAGACAAGTAAGACGAGCCCAAACACGACGGGTCTATTTTGTTTAGTACAGGAGTTTCTATGGCCACCTTCCGACTCCATCATCAGATCAGCTCCATGGTACCATATTATTGCATTGTCACCTATGCTATACATATTCTTGCTAAATTTTAGCTCAATCTGAAACTGGGAAGTTGCTCAAATTTAACTTGCAAGATTCCACCCGAATTTGCTTACATACGTACATCCATTGCCAGTTAAATAAAAGCTTGTAAAAAGAACGACAGTTATTTCATTGTCAGTCGACAGTCATTCATTTGTCAAATGTCAAAAAGCGCCATCTATCTTAATATTAGATAACAAAAAGCGACATCTACCAAAATATTGTGTAATTTCTTATGACCCAATTTTACATAAATACAACGGTTGGAGCTTATTAAAGTTGGCGGTTTTTAGTATAAACCCCATTGCGATAGATGGCGTTGGTATCACTTTTTCTCAACGTTTGTAATGTACTTTAAAATATATCATTAAAATAAATAATTATATCTATCTCCACACACTTGAATATAAAATAATTCTGAGGAATGACTTTGGTTCAGTCAAAAATGTAGGTCGTAACAGATTCTGCAATCAAAGTTGGCGCCAGCAACCATTTTAAATTTTATAGAAAACTAGCGGCCCCGACAGACGTTGTCCTGCTCTGAAAAAATAAAAAATTAGGTCCCGATCCCAGCGCCATCTACCGGATCCATTTGTGGATTTAAACCATCCGGGGACCCATTCAAACACACAAAAACAAAATCACCAAAATTGGTCCCGATGATTAGGAGGATTCTAGTATCCGACCTCAGCGCCACCTACCGGTTCTAAATGCGAGTTTACACTGTCCGGGAACCCACTTAAAAATACAAAAACAAAATCATCACATCGGTCCAGGTGATTAGGTGGATTCTAGTACCCGATCTCAGCGTCACCTACCGGTTCTAAATGCGAATTTAAACCGTCCCGGAACCCACTCAAACATACAAAAACAAAATCACCAAAATCGCTCCAGGTGATTAGGAGGATTTTATAACCCGCTCTCAGCGCCACCTATCGCTTCTAACTGTGAATATAAACCATCCCGGAACCCACTCTAAGACACATAAACAAAATCACCCAAAATCGCTCCCGGTGATTAGGAGGATTCTAGAACCCGATCTCAGCGCTACCTACCGGTTCCAAATGTGGCTGTAAACCAACCCGGGACCCACTCAAACACAAACACAAAATTTCATCAAAATCGGATATATAGTTTACGATTCTATAAAGGACATACAGACACATTAATTTCTATATATCAAGATTATGAAGTAATGTAATCAGATTGTAATGAATGAAAAGCTTCTGTTAATCGCAGACAGTACTTTAACAAAATATTTTGTGTTATAATAAAACTACGTTTTAACGGTTTTAAGCGCGGTAATTTTATTTGACTTTGGTTTTTCCGACGTTTCGGCTACTTTTTAGTGGCCGTGATCACGGAAGACAAAGATGTCAAGTGTCAACGAGTATTGTTAAAGTCTTATTTAGCCTACCGCCAACTTGTTCTTTTAATTATTTAGTTTTAATTTTGTTTATGGTTATTATTTACTCTATGGGAGCCTAATCTAATTTACTACCGCTTCGCAACATGTTATGGCTTGAAGAGAAGAAGCGGCGCAAGAAACTCTTCAGCAAACATGCCTAGCTCTAATAATTTTATATAATATTAAATTGGGTGGAAGGAAAAATAAAAGTAATTATCAGTCAAGTCGGTTTCTGTTCCGTTGTACGCAGAAAGAGCTCACAGTGTCTTGAGGTCTTTAAAACGTAGTTTTATTATGTATACAAGTCGCGATAACTAAAGAAACAATTATTTTGTGTTATTTCTTTTATTATTGCACGAGTTCAGCGGACAGGCTCACAGCTCACCTAATGGTAAGCGGTTACCATCACCTATGGACACTTGCAACACCGAAGGTACTACAAATGTCCTGCTGCTCTCTATAGGGTAACCTGGCCACTAATGCCGTTACACAACTCAAGGTTGTTACGGCGGCATACTCTAAACCAGAGGTGGAAGCCATCCAGACGGGCAAATACCCTACCACCTGGCTGTGGGTTGTTTTGTCACCTCTTAGGACAAGCCGCCCAGCCGCAGGAAGTTGTATTCTCTCTCCGTTCCTTCACGGATAAACAAATATTTTTCAACTTACTGAATTTATTGATTGTGCTCGAAGAAAATAAATTACCTGAAACAATTAAGAATTTGATTAGTATCATTTCTTTCTTAATATATTGTTACGAGTTGCGAGACTCGAATTAAAATGCCGTTGGAATTATTATAGAGTTTATTAGAACTATACAAACACGTATAACACAGGTACAAATATAACCGAACACAACAAATCCAAACATAATGCAGAAGGTCGTAATTCAATAAAACGCGTAAAGTCCGTCACTATGGTTCCCGATTGTACACACGTCTCGCTTAGCTGGTGCTGCTCGCTCGACTAACTCCTCCCTCAATCGGGCCATTGCTTTATACTGCACAGATGCAATATGTCCGCCCGGCCACGTGGACCGAATTTCCTAGCTTTACTTTAAATCCGTAACACCTGGCTAATGATCACAATACAACAATAGGCCGTATACCAATAAGTAAACAAAAGAAGACGATTACTATAGTTTCAATGTTAATAGTTATTAGTTCAAATGTCGACGGGTAATAAATGTGCTTTGTTTCAGATATGCAGGCGGGTTTTGTGTTTGTCGGGATCTGAGTTGTAACAATATTGTATTGTTTTAATATGACGATGTTTGATTCTTCTTGCCAACAAATTAAAAATGCAACATATTTTAATTGTATTTAGCAGAAGTTCAACTCAGCAAAAAAGTTAATCATAAGTCTCAATTATTCTCGCAATACTTATAACTAGTTAGCATGTGCCATCGAAACTTTGCTCGCATTGCCACGATGAGGACGTATTTGTTAGTGAATGGAAAGAGTAAGGAATTAAAATCATAGGTCATTATAATCTCAATTCATTCCTGGGGTTGTCTGGAAGAGATCGCTTTTTAGCGATAAGATCGACCTTTGTGCATAATGAGACATAGTTTTAGTCTGTAAGTGATTTTTTTGTATTGGTGTACAATAAAGAGTGATTGATTGATTGATAATATGCTTATTGTTACGAGATGCAGGACTCGAATTAAAATGGAATTACTATAGAATTTATTAGAACTATACAAACACGTATAATATAGTTACAAATATAATTGAACACAACCAGTCCAAACGATGAAATGAACGATGAAAGTCCGTCACTAAATAGTTTACCGAATGTACACAAGTCTTGCTCCGCTAGTGGTTAGAGCTCGACTGCTCATCTCTTCATTGGGCGATTGCTTTATATTGCACAGATACAATATGTCTCCCCGACCACGTAGACCGAATTTCTTGGAATTAGTTTGACACACCTGGCTAATGACTGCCATAAAAGATTACAATACACAATGGGCTGTTTTCTAATTACAAATTTTAAACACAAAGTAAACAAAACAAGTTAAAATGCGGAGAGGTAATAAAGTGTGCTTTTATGGTATACAGGTGTGAATCCACTTTTGTCGGCGTGTAGGTCGTAACATTATAGTATTATATAATATTTTAAGCATCACTAGAAATTGTACTACTGGAACGTGTATTCAAGTTTTGCCTTTCGTAGTTCATTGTCATGGAACCACCTCAAGAATATAACGCTCTCGAATAAAGAGAAAAACTGAAAATCGGTGCACAATTGAAGGAGTGATCGCGTAACAAACATACAAAAAAAATCACTCGAATAGTGAACCTCCTCTTATGTATATATTTATGTATGTAATATTAATAGGTGTAGTTATATATGTCTATTAAGTATAATATTTATGTATACCACCTTTGACAAATATGCCACGAGTTTTTTTTATTGCAGGAGTTCAGCAGACAGGCAGACTGTCCACTTGATGGAAAGCGGTTACCGTCGCCTATGGACATTTGTAACACCAAAGGTGTTACAAATGCGCTGCTGCTCTCTTAAGGGAGACTGGAACATGGTCACTAATGCCGGAACACAACACAAGGTTGTTATGGCGGCATACTCTAGACCAGGGGTGGTCGCCATCCAGTCGAGTGAATACCCACCCTACCAACTGACCGTGGGTTGTTTTGTCGCCGGGTTGTCTGGAAGAGATCGCTTCTTAGCGACAAGACCGCCCATTGTGCACATTGAGAATATTTTTAGGCTGTAAGTTTTTCTGTGTTTTCTGTAATGCTGTACAATAAAGTATAATCTCTCTCTCTTTCTTCTACTTTTGGAAGTCGGTTAAAATTGACTAAGGAACTGTCAAAAATAGAAGATGCTTGCGAAACTAACCCTTCATCTGACAAATTTGTTCTACCTGACATTTCCATCAGAAGGCGAACTTTTTGAAAAGGGATTTTCCGCTCACCGCAGAAATCGTCGGCGTGGGAATCGATTTTAAAACTTTTATTTATGAGTGTCTCGTTGTGGGAAGGTTCCGATTGAAGCCCTTTGTTGCCTACTTTTACTTTTTGTCCGTCTGTTTCGTTAAAGACGTATTGTCGTATTCTGATTCTACAAAACTGCTTATCAAACTTCTGTCTGGCTTTTGTTATAGTGAAGAATATATCAAACATATTTGAAACTGTCGTTTCGAAATTACGCTTCATATGTATATCTACGGAGTGACGCTCGCGGACCGCGTTCGTAATACCGAAGTAAGAAAGAGAGTTGGTCTGAGAGTGTCGGGGTGAAGGTAAGGAAAGGAATGCTCCGGTGGTTCGGGCATGTGGAAAGAATGACTAAACAGATATACAATGCAAAAGTGGATGGATGCAGAAGTCGTGGAAGGCCACGACACACCTTCCATGATCATATTGATCATGTACTAGCAGACGGTGATGTCAGGAGCCTTAAGAACAGACGAGCGTGCATGACAAGAGTTATGAATGTCAAAGAAGCAGGTGAGGTGTGTAAGAATAAGCCTAAATGGCGCTCTGTTGTCCGTGCCTACCCCGCAAAGGAACTGGCGTGAAGTTATGTATGTATATCTAGGGATTTGTTATATATGTGCGATGCGCCCGCATGTCATTAGGCTGCCTTTATATCCTTGCAGGAACTTTAATCCGGGCAGAAACAGAGATAGAATACAATTTCCTGCGGCCGGGCGGCCTGTCGTAAGAGGCGACGAAACAACCCACAGCCAGGTGGTAGGGCATTAGGCCCGACTAGATGGCTACCACCCATGGTCTAAAGTATGTCGCCATAACAACCTTGAGTTGCGTTCCGGCATTGATGACCGGGTTCCAGTCTCCCTTAAGCGAGCAGCAGCGCATTTGTAGCACCGTTGGTGTTGCAACTGTCCATAGGCGATAGTAACCGCTTTCCATCAATTGGGCCGTCTGCCTGTCTGCTGATAAAATATATATATATATATATATATATATATATATATATATTATACTGGTGTTGGTGGTAATTTAAGCTTATGAAAAGAAGTAAAAAATACATGTTTCATCGTTATAATTTTGCATATGCATATCTGCTGTTAATAACAAGTATTAACATATTTAAAGCATATGATAAACTTCCACCAATTTCCAACAGTCATAAACTAAACTAAGTAACCATAAACCTCCCAAATTGACACCCGATCCCTCCGATCGTAAAATCCATTCCTACTCCCCGTGGATCCGACACTATCGGCGAACTAAGCTCTGAATATTGTCGAGTGATTCGATCACTGCACTTCCTTTGCTTCAAACTTGAATATGGTCCCTGAAGACGGGATGGATATTTAAAATTTATGGCGCCTTGTTATTCTCGAATCTTTTGTTTCGTATATGGTATAAGTTCCCGCAGGAGGAGATGGCAATCTAGTAATATGACGTCACATACCAAATAGTCGATAAATTATTGAGTTTGCAACCAAATGACAATTCATTTCAATTTACTTCTTTTGATAAGCTTAAATTACCACCAACACCTGTATTAAACATATAAGACAGGCAGACGGCCCACTTGATGGAAAGCGGTTACCATCGCCTATGGACATTTGCAACACCAAAGTTGCTACAAATGCGCTGTTGCTCTCTTAAGGGAGACTGGAACCTGGTCACTAATGCCGGAACACAACTTAAGGTTGTTATGGCGACATACTTTAGACCAGGGGTAGTAGCCATCTAGTTGGACAAATGTCAAACCACCTGGCTGTGGGTTGTTAAGTCGCCTCTTGCGACAGGCCGCCCCAACGCAGGAAATTGTATTCTTTCTCCGTTCCTGCACGGATAATTACGGATAAATGATCACAATTGGATGAATTGGTTGTAGGCGTCATAAGTTTTCGGTACGTATCATGGTGGCAATTCTGGACAATGGATAGGCGAAGGAATTTAAAACATTCCTTAAGGTACTGGGGACTATTAGGATATACAACATACTACATTTTCTGGTCAGAAGCCTTAAGAAAAGACGAGCGTGCATGACAAGAGTTATGAATGTCAAAGAAGCAAGAGAGGTGTGTAAGAATAAGCCTAAATGGCGCTCTGTTGTTCGTGCCCACCCCGCAAGGGAAATGGCGTGAAGTCATGTATGTATGTACATTTTCTTGTGGTTCTTTATTTATTTACATCCGTGCAGGAACGGAAAAAGAATACAATTTCCGGCGGCCGGGCAGCCTATCCTAAGAGGCGACAAAACAACCCACAGCCTGGTGGTAAGATATTTTTTGGATAGCTAGCACCCCAAATCTAGAGTATGCCGCCATAACAACATTGAGTTGTGTTCCGGGATTAGTGACCAGGTTCCAGTCTACCTTAAGAGAGCAGCAGCGTATTTGTAGTACCTTTGGTGTTGTAAATGTTTATAGGCGATGGTAACCACTTTCCATCAAGTGGACCATCTGCCTGTCTGCTGCACTCCTGCAATAAAAAATAAACGATCGACGAGAAGCTTCAGAGCCTAAGTCATCGACGTAAGGTCGCTAGTTTGTCGGTATTCTATAGGATACACTATCCAAGCAGACGTACGCACTCACGCCACCGGTATATGGTGGAAATACCAACGAAGCGGACGAAACGCTATGCTTCCTCTTTCATCATACGCACCGCTGAAGAGTGGAACTCTTTACCGTCGTCTGTTTTTCCTGAAGAATACAATCTAGGTGTCTTCAAGTCTCGCGTGAACAGGTATCTTCTAGGTAAGCGTGCTCCACCTTAGACTGTATTTCCACCTGACGTCAGGTGCAATGTCGGTCAAACGCGAACCTATTCAATATAAAAAAAAAATTAGACGAGTACATAGATTTCAATAAGAGATTACAGTAACAGAATGCTCTTATACATGTATTAGAAGGTAAGAGTCTATAAGATAAAAAAGAAGTTAAGATACCTGCTCCAGAAAGAGTCAGAGGAAGAGAGTAGACTACACTCGCTAAGGTTACATTGCGTTGTCAAAATGTTACCTCGTAACTACTTTCAAAACTCTCAAGAGAAATTGTGCACCGCTTAAAGAGTAGGATAGAAAACTTATTTCCCCATAGATTATAAGGATATTATTGTTCCAATAACATATTCAGAATATCGCGTACGACCTTTGTCAATCGATTCCCAGAGCGCGCCGGGTGTACGCCATAGCACATGGATGAGACGGCGTAGAGGCGACGCTGTTGAATTGAGAGGCTGTTGCCGAAATTGATTTTGGAAGCGATAGTACAAATGCTATTTATTTTAACAATTTTCTAAACATTGGTTCTTATTTATCATTGCAGGAGATCAGCAGACAGGCAGACGGCCCACTTGATGGAAAGCAGTTACCATCGCCTATGGACATTTGTAACAGCAAAGTTGCTACAAATGCGCTTCTGCTCTCTTAAGGGAAACTGGAACCTGGTCATTAATGCCGGAACACAACTCGAGGTTGTTATGGCGACATGCTTTAGACCAATGGCGGTAGCCATCCAGTCGGGCAAATGCCCTACCACCTGGCTGTGGGTTGTTAAGTCGCCTCTTACGACAGGCCGCCCGGCCGCAGGAAATTGTATTCTTTCTCCGTTCCTGCACGGATAAAATTTGTAAGATATATTTGTGTGTGTGTAAGCTGAAGAGTTTGTTTGTTTAAACGCGCTAATCTCAGGAATCACTGGTCCGATTTGAAAAATTGTTTCAGTGTTGAATAGTGCATTAATCGTGGAAGGCTAAAGGCTATATTATATTTTCAAAAAAATTAGGGATCTTTACTCCAATCAATAATGTAACCCAAGGTGTAAAAAAATGACCCGAAAAATCCTTACACGGCATGCGCTGCGAAAACTATTGATTATAGAACAAAACAATGTACTACCACTTTGCAGAACATATAATTGTCTACAAAAAATATCGCATAACCATATGTCTAACTATTGTAGTTCTCTCACAATAAGTGTTTTCTTTTGTTTTTTAAATAATTAAAATGCCGTCGCTTCAAAAACTCTTTATTTTGTACCTTGGTATTTATTAATTTTTATCAAAATAAATTACTCCATATTTAAAACGATTTCAATACCTTTCTAGAATTTTTTGAATTATTCAATTCGGACGTTTCATTCAAAAGATATCGCGATATTTAAAATGTAAGTATTAGTGTTGTAGCCAAATATACTAATATTGTTTGATTGAACGCGCTAATCTCAGGAACTACTAATCTGATTTGAAAAAATCTTTCAGTGTTGGATAGCCCATTTATCGAGGAAGGCTATAGGCTATATATCATCACGCTAAGACCAATAGGAGCGGAGCACCAATGGAGAATGTTTCAAAATCGGAGGGTTTTGAAAACAAATTAACACGTTACTTGCACAGCTAGTATAAGTATAATTTTGTAGTCGTAGTAGCGTAATGCCTAGCACACGCGTCCCAAACTCAGAGGGCGCGGGTTCGATCCTGGCCGGAACGCATACGCCACTTAGGCAGTCTTCGTACCTAATGTGCATATTGTTACAATTACCACGTGCTAACAACGGTGAAGGAAAACATCGTGATGCAACCTGCACATCGAGATAACCGATGTGTCAAACCTGCCAAGCCGCCTTAGACAAGCGTGGTGGGTATACTGTCCGTTCCCCCTATAATGGGAGGCCTCGAGCCCAGCAGTTATGGGCTGTCATTATTATGTTTGTATGTCTTTTGAGACCACGGGCCATAAAAATGACCCGGACATTTGGAGGGCTTGCGTGGGGCCATGGGATGGCCAACACGTAGAGGCCCTTTGACAAATTTAATGTAAATGAGGCGTGACACTGACCGGCGATTATCCCTGTCTACAAGCCCCGGCCAGTGTGGACTATTGTGGGAAATGAGGACAAAAAGTACCGGGCTATTGGGGTGAACTGCTAATGGTACTAGGGGTCTGGGAATATGGGGACTATGGCGTCTGCCCGTCGCAATGACGCGCCACTCCCTGCACGGGCCCCAAAAAATGCCATAAAGACAGGGGCAACATGGGTGTGACTGGCTAAGAGGTGTAGAGACGTGGGCTGCAGGTTCACCGAAGCTACTTCTGACGTGATGCCATTTATCACTTCCACCCCTGGAGCTTGAGTCTTAGTTTTATTGATAATAAATACACAATTTTAATATTTTTCACAGGCCATTAAGTCTTCAGAAAATCAATTGCGTTAGTTAAGACACTTGACGTACATGTGTGACACTGATGAGTGAAAAAGGATATATTTTTATATGACCTTAGTATGAGCATTAATACGGGTGTAGGCATATTATAACAAGCTGTCCCCTCGGCCCTACTTGTACTTTGCCGATGCGGTATAAATAATTCACTGGCGTGCCCTTATGCCATCCCTTTGGGGGTACTGATCCGTACATTTCGTGTTGCAGTATTAATAATTTAATTTATATACATTGTCTGTATATGTGATAATTACTGGCTAAAATTACCGAAGTAAGAAAAAGAGTTGGTCTGAAAGAGAGTGTCGGGATGAGGGTAAGGAAAGGAATGCTCCGGTGGTTCGGGCATGTGGAAAGAATGACTAAACAGATATACAATGCAAAAGTGGACGGATTCAGAAGTCGTGGAAGGCCACTACATACCTTCCATGATCAAATTGATCGTGTACTAGCAGAAGATGATGTCAGGAGCCTTAACAACAGACGAGCGTGCATGACAAGAGTTATGAAAGTCAAAGAAGCAAGTGAGGTGTGTAAGAATAAGCCTGAACGGCGCTCTGTTGTTCGTGCCTACCCCGCAAGGAAACTGGCGTGAAGTTATGTATGTATGTGTACATTCGTTTCAAAGTATCTACAAGAGTAATTATATAACATACTTCTGTACAGGCACAGAAAAGAAAAAACACACATGGCACTAGATAGGACAATATATATAAGTATAGATATAAGGCCCACACTGCACATGCACTTCCTCACAACACCAGCATGTAACAGATACACTCTACATTAGTATAAGTTTAGTATTAAAACTAGAATAATTTAATACAATAAGTTATTCGTAAGATACATACACCTCAACACAAAAATCAATAAATTAATGTCACACACAAGAACCGAAATAACTAATAAGCGTGTTAAATTCAATAAATTAAATATAGAAATTAAGTTGTAGAAAAGGGTACGGAACTCGAGTCCGTAGAGTTGTTAATAATAGAAAAAACATACTTCTGTATTTATAAAACGATTCTGAAGTAAAAGATTTTTTAACCTGACGTATTATTGGGGAGTTTCTTGTCACTTCTTTTCCTAACACGTTGCGAAGCGTTGTACATAGAATAGAAAGTAAAATTAAATTTTAGCTTTTATGTATGATCTTCAAAAATTGAAGTGCATGACAAGAGTTATGAATGTCAAAGAAGCGAGTGAGGTGTGTAAGAATAAGCCTGAATGGCGCTTTGTTGTTCGTGCCTACCTCGCAAGGGAACTGGCGTGAAGTTATGTATGTATGTATCTTCAAAAAGCGTTCTCCAGTTACTTATTTTATATGTCTCATTTTTATATAAATTAAAAGGCAGAAATGAATCTGTGTAATTCCTGCTTTACATATTTTACTGGTTAATTGTTATTCCTTAATTTTGTTTCTCCATGATTATACCATAATGCTTCACATAACTCCAATTTATATTGTTACAACTTAGGCCCCGACAAAAACAAATTCCACGTACAGATCTGTAAAAGCACATTTTATTACCTGTCGGCATTTAAACTGCTTCTAATCCTTTTATGATCCTCTTCTTTTGTTCACTTATTTATTGGCATACGTTTCTAGTTATTGTGGAGAACATCCTATTGTCCTATTGTACTCATTCATTAGCATCATTAGCCAGGTGTTGCGGATTACAATTACAAGCTAATTCTAGGCAATTGTGTCGACGTTGCCGGGCGGGCACATTTGCATTTGTAAAGTATATATAGATAAAACGATGGCCTGATTGAGAGAGGGGTCGGTTGAGCTACAACTACGATACAGCCGTGACGTGTGTACATTCGGGAATCTAATAGTAACGGAATTTGCGCGTTTTAGTGAATTACGACCTTTTGCATTACATTTGGATTGGTTGTGTTCGGTTATATTTGTACCTGTGTTATACGTGTTTGTATAGCTCTAATAAACTATATAATAATTCTAACGGCATTTTAATTCTAGTCCCGCTAACTCGTAACTATATCAATATGTTTGTATATATTTAATTTATAAAGTAATATAAGTATGTGTATTTAATTTATAAAATATGTACTTTAAGTATGTTTGTTTATGATATACCTAAAAATCTGCACCACTTACATCGCCAGATTAGGTTAAACTATTCCTTAAGTTAGGTTGCCTGGAAGAGATTGCTTATAAGCGATAAGGCCGCCAATTGTTTCCACCATGACAATATTGTAATTGTGTATTTTTGATATTGTATATTTGGTGAGCAATAAAGTGTTATCTACATCAAAAACCTTCCCAAAATGTCAACAGTGTCCATTAGAGCGTCTTTGGAAAGGCCCCATCACGAGTAAACTTTTGAAAAGGTTTAAAAATAAGTTATGAAGGCGTATTGACGTCAGCGAAATGTTTAAGCGCAACTTAAGGCTGTGAAGAGTTTACATCAATAACTCTTTATGAAAACTGTCATGACTTTTCACAAATTAACAATAAGTTATTCGATTGAAAATATCCTGAAAGCCAGCTGGTTAAATATTGCCTAAGATTTAAGACAAAATTTAAACTAAATTTTATAATTTGACTGTTGTTTTAAGATTCTATTATCAAAAGGTTAAAAGAAATACTTATGATCTTACTGGAATGCCTGTCTGTCCGTTTGTCTTCTTTGTTTATGCGTTTTTAATTGTAGGTATCTTCTTCTATATATTGTTACAACTTAGGCTCCGACAGAGACAAATTCCAGGTACAAATCTGTAAAAGCACATTTTATTACTTGTCGGCATTTGAACTAATTGTAATCCTTTTATGATCGCCTTCTTTTGTTTACTTATTTATTGGCATATGTTTCTAGTTATTGTGGAGAACAGCCTATTGTCCTATTGTACTCGCTCATTAGCATCATTAGCCAGGTGTTGCGGATTACAAGTACAAGCTAATTGTAGGAAATTATGTCGACGTTGCCGAGCGGGCACATTTGCATTTGTGCAGTATAAAACGATGGCCTGTTTGAGCTACAACTGCGATACGAGCGTGACCTGTGTACATTCGGGAACGTAATAGTGACGGACATTGCGCGTTTTATTGAACTACAACCTTCTACATTACGTTTGGATTTGTTGTGTTCGGTTATATTTGTACCTGTGTTATACGTGTTTGTATAGTTCTAATAAACTCTATAATAATTCTAACGGCATTTTAGTTCGAGTCTCGCTAACTCGTAACAATATTAATACGTGAAGCAAAAACTTTTTACCCCTTTTTACGAGAATTGCGCGGACGGAGGAGTATGAAATTTCGCACACTTATAATTTATATAGAGGAAGAGTGCAGAATGCTAATTTTTTTTTATTATGCATAAAATACATTAAATCAATAAAAAAAAAACATTACACACACTACCATGTATTTGACACACACGCATATATACTCTTTTGTTTATTGTTAAAGTCAAATTAACCGTGTGGCCTTGGCGAAATCTATGATTATAGAAGTATAGTCTTTGACATTAATTATTATGGTCGAATTTCGACCACGGGCGACCATTAATATTGTTAAATAAGAGAAAAAACTTTTTTTGAGTTTTGCAAAATTTCGAAATTCCGAAATAAAAAATATCAATTTACAGATCAAGCAGTATATGACATAATGAAACAACAGTGCCATTTTTGCATACTTACGTATATTTCAAAGGTATCTTTATTATTCATATTATAACAAGAAATGTGTTAAAATACATATTTCAGATGTTTGATAATCTATTTTTTTTTTAAATATTGCTAAATGATCTATATTTGGAAAGAAAAATAATTTAATCTTATAAATACTTCTATTTTTGGGAAAAATGCATAAAATTAATACACCAAGTTATATAATATATTTTTCATTTTATACATATATACATACATACATACATAACTTCACGCCAGTTCCCTTGCGGGGTAGGCACAAACAACAGAGTGCCATTTAGGCTTATTCTTACACACCTCACTTGCCTCTTTGACATTCATAACTCTTGTCATGCAAGCTCGTCTGTTCTTAAGGCTCCTGACATCACCTTCTGCTAGTACACGATCAATTTGATCATGGAAGGTGTGTCGTGGCCTTCCACGACTTCTGCATCCATCCACTTTTGCATTGTATATCTGTTTAGTCATTCTTTCCACATGCCCGAACCACCGGAGCATTCCTTTCCTTACCTTCACCCCGACACTCTCTTTCAGACCAACTCTCTTTCTTATTTTCATTTTATAACGAGATAAAATTTTAGTTATGTTATGTTTAGATGATTAATAAAAAAATCTTCCAAATAAACATACGAATAAATGAAATAAAAATATTTTAAGCCTATCCGATCGAAAGTTCCCAAGAATCACAAAAAAATAACTGGGAAACTAAAAATTTTGGTAAAACATCACTGGGGGTAATTTGGATAGTCCTTCATGTAAACTAATTAATTTTTTCTTTTGAACGTCACTGTTCTGGCCCCCGTATATTGTTACGAATTTGTAGGTGTTTTGTAGGATGTAAATTCGAGAAAAAGCCGTTGGAATTTTCACGAAGTTTATTAGAAGTACACAGACGTAATTCACAGTTCTTACAAGTATAGCCGAATACAACAAAACCAAACCGTAGCGCAGAAAATCATTGTCACACACATCGCGCAAAGTTAGTCGTTATAAGATACTCGCTCCGAAAGTGCACTAGTTAACGCCTTGTTCGCAGTCAGAACACGATAGGCGCATTTCCCGACTGACCGACTTTTAACCATTTGTAAATTAGACATGGTCTCCTAGTAACATGCCACCCACTGCTTCTTGAAATCGTTATATGGGCAGCTTAATGGCTTCCAAGAATTCGCATGAAATACCAACAGAGAAAAGAAGGTTTTATGACGTCTTACGGGGGCGTGAACAAAGAGATTAGCGCGAAAAATAAATCAGTCAAATTCAAAGGGGTAATAAGACACCTGTAAAGGAGTAGACTCGGCTTGCAACAATATTAATGATTTAATAATGTTAACAATCGACCACCTCAGCTGCAACATCAAAACCCAGCAAATGGTTCGCAATAAATTTATAGCAGAATTAAAAATATATAACGAATTTTAACAACATAACATTTCAAAAGTATTTAGTTTAATAAGAATGATACTATGTTTTGGCAGGCAAAAACTAAGACCTCAAAAAATAATGCACAAACGCCATTTTAAAAAATGTCACTTGCTAAGTTTTGAAATTGCACAGCCGACTTGTTTGCTTTCAAGCCATAATCAACAACAGTTCATTTTCAAGCTAGTAAAACAATATTCCAGCTTTAAAGAGGTAATTTATTATTCATTAGCGTCGATCGCCTCGAGCTAATAAAACTTTCACAAGACTTGCTATCAATATAGCTCTAGCGGTTTCAACTCAAAAGAAAATTCCAGAAGCTCGAGTCGGTTACAGACATTGCAAACTTGTTTTAAGACTTTAATTAATAGTTTTAGCTTTGATCACATTTATAAGATCGCTTACATGGCTTGGAAACCGGAAAAATGTTGAACCGGTTATAGCCTAAGTACAATCGAAGCTTTTTTATATTTTATTTCTATCCATGCAGGAACGGAGAAAGAATACAATTTCCTGCGGCCGGGCGGCCTGTCGTAAGAGGCGACTTAACAACCCACAGCCAGGTGGTAGGGCATTTGCCCGACTGGATGGCTACCACCCCTGGTCTAAAGTACGTCGCCGTAACAACCTTGAGTTGTGTTCCGGCATTAGTGATCAGGTTGCAGTTTCCCTTAAGAGAGCAGCAGCGCATTTGTAGCAACTTTGCTGTTGCAAATGTCCATAAGCGATGGTAACCGCTTTCCATCAACTGGGCGGTCTGCCTGTCTGCTGATCTCCTGCAATAAAAAAAAAATCTAGTTCTACACCTAGTTTCCAGTCGCACACAAATTCATATTAAAAACAGTGGTCTAACATAGAGAACTACTCTTTACAAGATCCCGTGACGCCCCGTAAAAGTGCTATAAATAGGGCGCAGGTGTAAGTTTCATGGGTAGTTCGGCGGCCGATTCTCGGGACAGCTTCGCTTCAGAAGCGAGCGTGAAGAACCGATCGCTGAGAGTCCTACACATCCTCGATGCAGGCCGTATGCCTGCATTCTGGCAAACATTCCCCCTGCGTTATCAAAAACAAAAAGATATCTCAGAACAATCTGCCCTTGAGGAAGGCATCCTCTTCACATATAAGGGATTTGTGACGCGGAGGTCGCCCGACCTCCCCGAATCTTTTTTTTTTATTATTTTTTTTATTGCAGGAGTTCAATAGACAGGCAGACGGCCCATTTGATGGAAAGCGGTTACCATCGCCATGGACATTTGCAACACCAAAAGTGAGACTGTCCAGTGAGACTGGAACCTGGTCACTAATGCCGGAACACAACTCAAGGTTGTTAAGGCGACATACTTTAAACCAGGGGTGGTAGCCATCCAGTCGGGCAAATGCCCTACCACCTGGCTGTGGGTTGTTTGGTCGCCTCTTACGACAGACCGCAAGGCCGCAGGAGATTGTATTCTTTCTCCGTTCCTGCACGGATAAAATTCTTCTTCCCCTTCACTCTTTGCCGTCTACGGATGGGGTCCATGTATGCGTTTTCCTCCCTAGCTTCTTTAGCCTTTTGCTGTGACATGACAGCTTCGCAAAAGGAGGCCTCAGCGTTCCAATTGCGTTTACATTACAGCATAGTCTTAACTAAGCCCTGCAGCGAAGGGATGCTTCCGAAGACGCTCTGGAGCTGGTAGCGTTGGGGCTCCTCGGCAGCGCACTCAAGGAGCATATGAAGCGATGTATTGCACGATGAGCGTATGAAGCGATATGTTGCACGATGAGCGTATGAAGGGATATGTTGCACGATGAGCGTATGAAGCAATGTGTAGCATCCTGGTGTAGGCTTCCGTTCTATTTGATACATACTGTTACAAGTTCGGGACTTGAACTAAAATGCCGTTGGAATTCCTATAGAATTTATTAGAAATATACAAACACGTATGACACAGGTACAAATATAACTGGACGCAACCAGTACAAACTGCACAATTCAATAACACGCGCAAAGTCCGTCACTATATCGCACATCGAATGTACGTTTTCCGATACGAGGGAATCCTCGCTTAACTGCCTCACCCCTCCGTTCGGGCATTCCTTTTATTCTGTACAAATACAATATACCTCGATGAAAAGCAATAACAACAAGAATTAGTTCGACACACCTGCCTAATGACTGCCATAAAACAAGTGCAATAACAATAGAATTTTTCTTAATTACAAATTTTAAACACAAAGCAAACAAAAGAAGTCCAAATGCGGGAAAGGTAATATACCAGGTTTATGGCAGGCATTTACCAAAACAACTATGTCCGGTAAGCATCTGCACAATCCCGGAACGATACACAAACCTAAATCGGCACTAAACAACCATTGACTACACGCGTGGACGGATATTTTTTAACCCACCGAATCCATTACAAATCTTAACCCCCCCATACAATGTAGGTCATCCGTTGACGTTTTTATGAATTCATTAACCCAATAAATGCGGCGTGGGCGAGTAAGCCATTCGGATGGACCGGATCCCGGTCTAATTTCACGCTCCTACGATTCAACCCGAAAATGATTTGTGCTCGAACGATTTCAATGCAATTGACAGATATCGAAATCCTCTTTTTTAATTTCAAGAGCCATGTTAAAATAATTTGTGAATTGTTCCATTATCGTCCTAGCCTTTATGTAGAGAGCCAGCTGATCATAGGTTATATTGAAATCACAAAGTTAACAAAATATTTATACTGTTTATTCTATGTAGGTACTAGCGGCCCCGGCAGACGTTGTCCTGCTCTGAAATAGAAAAATCTAGGATCCGATCCCAGCGCCACCTACCGGTTCTAATTGCGAATCTAAACCATCCGGGAACCCACTCAAACACACAAAAACAAAGTCACCAAAATCGCTCCAGGTGATTAGGAGGATTCTAGAACCCGATCTCGGCGCCACCTACCGGTTCTAATTGCGAATCCAAACCATCCGGGAACCCACTCAAACACACAAAAACAAAATCACCAAAACCGCTCCAGGTGATTAGGAGGATTCTAAAACCCGATCTCAGCGCCACCTACCGGTTCCAACGGGATAAAAAGTATCCTATGTCGGTCTCCTGATTCTAAGCTACCTCCCCACTAATTTTCAGCCAAATCGATACAGCCGTTATTGAGTTATAAATAGTGTAACTAACACGACTTTCTTTTATATGTATAGATATATTATAATTTACAAATTAAATAGTTTTTTAATTAAACTCATTAAAATATTCGGGTTGTTTTAATATTACGCCAAAAGGGAGGTTTGTATTGAAAATCAGCATTGTGTGTGTGGGAGTAGAGGAACTCTCACTCATCCCACGAAACACGACTAGCACAAGGCTAACCGTTTCACGCCGATATTCTGTGAGAGCGTGGTATCACACCGATCGAGTCGGGCCTGAGAGCTTTAATCAAGATCTCAGTCTCCCAAGAGAGCAGCAGCGCATTTGTAGCACCTTTGGTGTTACAAATGTCCATAGGCGATGGTAACCGCTTTCCATCAAGTGGGCCGTCTGTCTGTCTGCTGAACTCCTGCAATAAAAAATAAATAAAAAAATATTTAAATAAAATATTAAATAATAGAAAACCATACCTGGAAACCCTGTAACTTTTCAATGAAATACATATTTCGTACTTATCATTCATACCATGAAAACTAAGATTAATAGCTCCAGTCAAAGAAAATCAGCAACACCATCCTAACCGAGCGCATAAATAACAAAAATATTAATGGCAAAATAAATCAACACGTCGCGAAAGTAGGCCAAATGCCTTACATAAATCGGGCACTACATCCGCAAACAGAGTTGCCAGCTAACAGAAAATAATTCCGTTAAATTCACAAATAAAAATATCGCTCAAACATTCTATATTTTCAATACAAAATGCTAGAACATTGCATTAATTTACTTTGTTTTCAGGTTTGCAATAATTAAAGACACATAAAAAATGCTGGTTGATAAAGTAGAAATGATTAAAGTATTATATTATAACTAGCTCTCCTGGCAGACGTTGTTCTGCCCTGAAGAAATAAAATTTAGAACCCGATTGCAGCGTCACCTACCGGGCTCAATTGTGAATCTAAACCATCCTCGCATCTACTTGAACACACACAAAAAAATTCATTCAAATCGGTCCAGTCGTTTAGGAGGAGTTCACTGTCAACACACGTACAGAAGAATTATATATATAAAGATTTGACGGCCTCTGTGGTCGAGCGGGCTAAGCCTTTGCCGGCCTACCTCACTGCAACGCAGAGGCTCCGGGTTCGATTCCTGGTATAGTAAATTTCGGAAACGTATTTTCTCCGTTATTTACTATGGTCTGGGTGTCTGGGATCGGCCCCAGAGTAGTCCGTTGTATATTACCCATAACACAAGCGTAACTTGCTTAATTTGGGGATATACTATGTGTGTGTTTGTCTTCCGATTATTATTATATTATTATTATTTCTTACTATTAATAAATATTTTTAAAGCAAACAAGTATGATTGGAAAATGAAGTTACACAACAATACTTGTAGAAGAGTATGCCAGTCTAGCAGATACACTGATGAGGTGTGTTGCGGACAGAGAGCACCCCCCTGACCCGCCCGCCGGAGCACACCTACTCTCCGCGCTCCGCATACCGCCGACGCCAATAGCTGGCGCAATTAGCAGCTAGGCGTCGGACGGGATGCGGGTCCGTGGGAGCGGAGGCGTTCGGCCCGGGAGCAGCACGCTCGAGGAGGCACCTCCTGTGAGGTTCGACCTCGGCTCGACCGCTGCGGGGGATTGACTCTATATTGGGAATTAGCCGTTAAAGGCTGAAAGAGCTAAGCCAACAGGCTGAAATGATTGTTTTTTGGGGACCAATTATCGACTCCGCCGGCGGAGCCGATCCTAGTCTATCGTTACTACCGCTTCGCAACGTGTTATAGCTGGAGGAGAAGAAGCGGCGGAAGAAACTCTCCAGCAACACGCCTATGCTAATCGTGTATGGCTACTTGTGTCTGTATTGAGTGTGTGAGATTGGTGGGGTCTTACCTTTGTGTAAGAGGATCCGAGCCGGGGGCTCTCCGGCGTCTGTTCTGTCTGCGTCTGTTATGCCAGGCTGATGTTCTGAGCCTCGGGGGGTTCATGATCGCGAGGAGACGGGTGATTTTATCGGGCTCGTCAATGAGTACATTGCGAGGGCGACGATTTCTCATGGGAGCGTTCGGTGTGGGTTTATAGTTGACCGTTTCCGTCACCAGAGGGTTCGGGTGATGGGGGGCGAGGTCAAAGAATCTGCGCGATAGAGTGACTATATAATCTTTGATGGAGGGAAGCTCCAGATCGCGATGCAGGTCGGCGAGCCGCATATAGCGCGGGGCGTCGACTGCAGCACGCATAAAATGATTCTGGATTCTTTGCAGTCTCCAGATGTTTGTTTCGCTGGCGTGGCCGAAGACCACACTCGCATAGGTCATGATGGGGCGGATGCAAGTTTTGTATAGAGTCACCTTATTTCTAAGGCTCATCTTACTCTTCTTGCATATCAACGGATAGAGTCGGCCTAGGATCCAGTATGCTCTGTTCCCGGCCGCTCTGGTGTGCTTGTGGAAGTACAAGCCTTTATCGAGAGTCACACCAAGATATTTGACTTCGTTAACCCAGGGGATAACTCCGTCGTATAGCTTGATGGGCATAAGTTGGTTGGTGGGGCGAGTATTGGGTGAGAGAGAGCGACGAGAGAACATGATGGCTGCGCTCTTCTCGGGGTTCACTTCAATCCTCCATCTACGGAACCAGTCGCCTAGTTCCTTGATGGCGGCGTTGAGGTGACTGCAGATTCTGTATCTGCTGGGGTCGCTAATGAATATGGCGGTGTCATCCGCATATAGGGCTAGCTCGGTATGGGGGTGCCGTGGCATGTCGCTGGTGTACAGCGAGAAAAGTAAGGGGGAGAGCGCGGAGCCCTGAGGGACTCCCGCTGAGATGGAATGAGAGGAGGATCTAGTGCCCTCCACTCGGAATCTGAATCTACGGTCTTTGAGGAAGTCCCGTAGAATGAGTACGAGTCGGTCCGGCACACCGAGTTGATACAGCTTGTATATCAGCCCGTTGTGCCAGACCTTATCGAAGGCTTTGGCGACGTCGAAGAATACTGCGCCTGTCGGCCAGAATCTTTGTCCGCCGCGTTGAAAGTGGGAGAGGACGTGCTCCGTGATGCGGAGCACTTGCTGTGGACAAGAGTGTCTAGCTCTAAAGCCAAACTGCTCAGGGGGAATGAGATTATTGCTGAAGGCAAAATCTCTCAGTCTTGTAAGAAGGACTCGCTCATACAGTTTACCCAGCGAGCTGAGTAGACTGATGGGGCGGTAACTAGAGGGCTTTGAGGCCGGTTTGCCTGGTTTGCGGATACCGATGACTTCCGCTTCTTTCCAGGTCTTTGGAAATTGGCAATTATTTATGGCGGCATTGAAGATGCTTACCATAATTAAGATAAGTTGGGCGGGGAGGATTTTTAAAAGTTTATGGCTGATTCCATCATTGCCTGGGGCCTTGCGGGGCTTTAGGGCTTTGATGAAATCCTGTACTTCCTCAACCGTGACCGGTTCGAGTGTGGTTTCGGCCGGGAGGGAGGACCGATATTCGACCTCGGCGTCTACCTCCGATAGGTGAGACGGGTCGTTATTGGCAATATTGGGGGAGCATTGGAGCTCGAGACTTTCGGCGAGACATTCTGCCTTTTCGTCGTCATCAAACGCTTTGGTGTTATCGGGTCTCTCGAGGGGTGGCATGCTCGAGAGGGTTTCTGCTTTCAGAGATCTCGCCAGCTGCCAGTAAGCCTGGTGAGTTGGGGAGATCTCCTCCAGCAGTCGGTCCCAACGTTGGTTCCTGACCTCCTGGACACGGAGTCTGACCTGGCGTTGGAGTGCCCTGTATTGGGCTTTATTATCTGGGGAGGGGAAGCTGCCGTAGGCTCTGAATGCTGCCCTCTTGTCCCTCATCAGATCTCTGACGTCGTCCGGGAGTGGCAGTCGGTGGTCCTCGAGAGGTACCTGCCGAGTGGACTCCCGTACCACGCTCTGGAGGTGGCTGGTGAGGGCTTCGATGGCAACATCGTTGTCCTGGGCTGAGTTAATCGGGTCCGGGATCCGGTCCAAGTCCGGGGAGCTTGTCGTTGCGAGCAAGTCCCGGACTTTGGCCCAATCTATGATGGGTTTCGTCGGTGGCGTCGAGTCAGTCGGGGGGCCTAACTGAAGTACGACCGGCAAGTGGTCGGAGTCAATGTCATCCCGTGTTTCGATAGAGCGGAACTGAAGGGAGACTCCCTTCAGCAGCGCTATGTCGAGAACGCTCGGGTGTTGTACGTCCGGTCTGTCAGGGTATCTGGTGGGGGTCAAGGGGGCTAAAATGCCAAAGAGGAGCCTGTCCGAGAGGCGGAGAAGCTCCCTTCCTTTGGGATTTTCAATTGGACAATTCCAAGAGGGATGTTTACAGTTTAGGTCCCCGGCTATTATAACCGCGGGACCCAGACTAAATAGGGCGTTGAGATCGTCTTCCAGGATGGGCTTCTGACATTTTAAGTATGCTGAAACTATGATGATGGGCTGATGGCCTGTCATCGATAGTTTGCATGCGGAGACTTCTAGTTCCTCTAGAGGGGGGGTATCGATGGGGATGCAGTGCAAGGACCGCTTGTAGTAGATAAGTGTCCCTCCGCCATGGGAGGTTAACCTATCGTGCCTGATCAGGTTGTAATTAGCGATTCGGGGATCTCTAATACTCGGCTTTAAGAAAGTCTCTTGCACTAAGAGAATGTCTATGTTATCGGTGACCAGGAAGTCGTGAACCAAGTCGCGCTGATTTCTAAGTCCGTTGGCGTTATATGTAGCCAAAGTCAATGAGCGGGGTTTTTCCCTACTTGTGGTAGCCATTGGGAGGTTAAATTAGGGAGTGTCGTCATAAAGGATCTTCATCAGCGTTCCGTGCTCCATGAAGAGCCGCAGACGAGCCTTTAAGGTAGTGGCGGTTTCGAGTTTCCTCGCTAAGGTTGTTACCTCATCCAGGTTGAAGGGCAGCGACCTGGCAAACTGTGTTACCAGGGCGAGGTCCCTCGAGATGGAGGAGGGAGCACCTGTGGGAGCCGGCAGTGTGGCGGGTTGAGGTTGAGGTTGAGGTTGGGGCCTCATAAGGGGCATCGGGGCTCTGGCCTGGGTAGGCAGGGCGGGAAAACCTGTCCAAGCGTTGAACGCCGGGAGAGGTGCAGGCACGAATGCCCGACGTTTGGGGGCGGCCTTGGGGGCTGGGGGAGAACGCTTGGCGTTCTTTTTGAATTTGGGGGCGGCCGGGCACCCGCGGTAGTTAGCGGGGTGTCCGGTTTGTCCGCAGAGAATGCAGGCCGGAGGGTCGGGGGAGTCCCGAGTTCGCGCGCAGTCACTGGTCCCGTGATCCCCGAGGCACTTGACGCATCTCGGGCGGGAGTGGCAGTGATTTGCCGAATGGCCATATAGCTGGCAGCGGTGGCATTGCCGGGGGGTCTGATTATTATAAGGCCGCTCGAAGCGGAGATTGGTAAGACCGCAGACGCTCTTCAGGTTGAAGATTGCCTTACCTCGGTCCGAACGGTCAAGGATAACGAGCACCATGTTGTATGGTGTCCGGTCTGAGTTACCTTTGTGCATGCGGTGAACCTCATGCACAGGGAGGTTTTGGGCTTGGAGGTCCTCCAAGATGTAGGAGGTTTCAAGCTCCTGGGACAGGCCGCGTACGACAACGCGGAGGCGCTTCTCTTCCTCGAGAGCGTAAGTGTAGTAATTGACATTTCTGTCAATTAAGATGCGGGTAAGGGCGCGATGGTCGGCCGGGGTCTGAAGGACGACTTTAATGCCGTGCTGGATGTCACGTGCCTCTTTCAGCACGATGTTATGGGCGGGGAGAGAGGAGAGTACATCTCTCCAGAGATGTTTATCTCTGATTATCAGAGGGGGCGGTAGCCGTTCGCGGCGGGGCTGGCTGTCGGCCTTGGTCTTGGCCTGTTTGGGCTCCTTGTCAACGTGGCCTTGAGGCGAGCTGTTAAGCAGTCGCTTCTTGGCCTTCCGGTTCGTGACGACTTGGAAGCCGTCATCATCGTCACCGGTTTGGGTGGAGGGGTCGATCTCCATGTCGCTTTCAGACGCGGCTGAAGCGACAGTGGGAGATTCGGTAATGGCGGGGGCGGGGGTGGGTGCGGGCGCGGCCGCGGTAGGGGTGGCCGAGGTGGCCGTTGGGGTTTTAGCCTGAGTGGCTATTGGGGTCGCGGGGGCCTTAGGGGCCACGGGGGCAGCGGCTTTAGGAGCCTTGGACGATCCGGCCTTAGGGGCCTTGGGGGGTGGCGCGGAAGACGCGGCTTTCGCGGGGGTCGCGGTGGCTGTCGGAGATGGAGGGATTATCTCCATCATGGGGAGAAATTCCTTCATCTCCTGGCAGTACCATGTTTTGAGAGTCGGGTCGCGGCTCTCAAGCAAGCGGAGGGTCTGAACCCACCAATCCTTTGGGGTAGCCATCCCTCAGGCGGGAGCAGCCTGAGGGATATGTGTAAATTGTGAAGACCTAGTCCCCCTGCCGGGTGAAGGCAGGGGGGTGCGCCCTATGGTGAGCCCTAAGCTTGTAGCCCCTTTGCCGATCTTATTGTGCAAAGGGGTCCCTAACTGTTTTGTGGGTAGGCAGAACCACAAAAGATAGGAAAAAAGGAGGAGGTCACCTAGGACGGATTTGGAGATGCCTGGGGTCGGCAAGGGTACTCCCCCTGTGCCGGTGGTTCCACGCCCGTCCGGGTTTGCCGTTTCCCTGAAGGGGAACCGGCGGGCGCCCGGGTCACGCCCCAGCTAGGTTCGTTAACACCGTTAGGTATCCCCTAGCTGACCTAGTGGTAATTAAAATTGAGTAAACAATTAAAATTACCACGAGGGTTCGCGCAAACGAACTACGCGGGTGTGGGGTGGAAACAACCCCGCGTCAGAGCGCAATGAAAATTGCGATGACGCAACCTTGTGTGTATATACCTAGTGTGTATATATTGACCAGCCTACTAATAGTGTGCGATACTTGATCGACCGAAAAAACCGAATATCGGGTGGGCGAGCCAGAATGACGTCACAGAGTGCGGACACGTCCGCGGCCGTCTGCCTGTCTGCTGAACTCATACAATAAACAAAAAAAATCAGAACCTTGAAAAGCTATTCTTAATTTTCCCTAAGTTTGTGAGAATGTTTGAAGCTGGTATCCCCAGTCGCAAGAAGTTTTATTCAAAACGGGACCCTTCATCAAAGTCCTTTGCGGTGTAAATAAAAAAAGTTTTTCCCGAAAAGTGAAAATTCTCGAGTAATATTCGAATTGCTTTCGAAATTCCATCTCGAACCAACTTTGTAGTGATGCTGTCAACTGTCAATTGACCTAAGTTATTATTTTGCCTCCGGCTTAATGGAAAATTTTAAAATACCGTGTAAACTCTATATAACGACACTGAAAGGACTGCGCATTTTATGGTGTTATAGAGAGTTGTCGTTAAATGGACAGAAGTGTGTTATTTTTGTTTAACGTCTTTTGCTGCATCAGTAATTTTGTTGTATTTTTTTAATTATTTTATTCCTATCTAGCGATAGTCTTAAGAACAGACGAGCGTGCATGACAAGAGCTATGAATATCAAAGAAGCAAGTGAGGTGTGTAAGAATAAGCCCGAATGGTGCTCTGTTGTTCGTGCCTACCCCACAAGGGAACTGGCGTGATGTTATGTATGTATGTATATCTAGCGATATTGAGTCATCTTGGTGATAAAATTATTTCTTAGAAATTTCGGTATGCATAATGCCGACAGTCGAGTTTATTACGGGCTAGGTTAATAAAGCGATTAAAGAACGTACACAGCTGCGCAGTTTTTACTAATTTTGACAACTTAAAAGGTACTTTTTATTAATTAATTGTTGTCGTTATTGAGAGTGGGTTTAATGTTATATAGAGTGTATCATTGTATGAAAGACAAGCTCAACCAACCAACTAAGGCCAAGTGATTTCTACGCTTAAGGGAGTTAGTCGTTAAATCGAGTGACGTTACATGGAGTTTACACTGTATATGAGTTTTGAGGGTAGACCTTTAAAAAGGATTATTGAATTATTTTTTTTATTACAATTTATGTCGTTATTTAACAATGGCTGTATAAAAAGTTGGGACACGAGTCCCATGAGTTATACGACTCGTGTCCCATGGTTTGCAGTTTCTAAATTTTTTGACAGCAGCGAAAATAGTTTCCCAGGGATGAAAAGTGCTGTTTCTATCCCTGCAATCAGGCAACTCCAAGCGTACTTTATAATATGAGAAATGAAAAATATATTTTAATCCACGACCAAACCTGCTTTAAATATATTTTTTAAAGAATGCATAATGAAAGAATGACTAAACAGGTATACAATGCAAAAGTGGATGGATGCAGAAGTCGTGGAAGGCCACGACACACCTTCCATGATCAAATTGATCGTGTACTAGCAGAAGGTGATGTCAGGAGCCTTAAGAACAGACGAGCGTGCATGACAAGAGTTATGAATGCCAAAGAAGCAAGTGAGGTGTGTAAGAATAAGCCTAAATGGCGCTCTGTTGTTCGTGCCTACCTCGCAAGGGAACTGGCGTGAAGTTATGTATGTATGTATGTAAAACACTAAAATCATAATACGGAAATTAATGTCTAAAATTTAAGGCACAAGCCACGTCAGAGATTCAATTGTTATGCATTAGGAAATGACTTGTCAAGTGTATGACGTGAAACGCATTCACGCAGCGTCCCTTGAGGGTAGGCAGACATGTCAGTTAATGTTGGATATATTATTTAAAGTACAAGGGTCGGTGTATTAAATATTAAATATTTTCTTTATATATCTATCTATACCTAGTAGGTACTGTAAAGTAAAAACATGTCTGTACAACTAATTGTTGTCAACATATATATCTATACTAATATTATAAAGCTGAAGAGTTTGTTTATTTGTTTAAACGCGCTAATCTCAGGAACCGCTGGTCCGATTTGAAAAATTCTTTCAGTGTTGAATAGTACATTTATCGAGGAAGGCTATAGGCTATATTATATTTTCAAAAAAGTTAGGGATCCCTACTAAAAGTCCAATAATGTAACCCAAGGTGTAAAAAAATGACCCGAAAAAATCCTTACACGGCGTGCGTTGCGAAGACTATTAATTATAGAACAAAACAATGTACTACCACTTTGCAGAACATATAATTATAGTTACCTAACTATTGTAGTTATCTCACAATAAGTGTTTTCTTTTATTTTTTTAATTAATTAAAATGCCGTCGCTTCAAAAACTCTTTATTTTGTACCTTGGTATTAATCCTTATCAAAATAAATTACTCCACATTCTACACGAATTCAATACCTTTCTAGAACTTTTGAATTATTCAATTCGGACGTTTCATTCAAAAGATATCGCGATATTTAAAATGTAAGTATTAGTGTTGTAGCCAAATATACTAATATTGTTTGATTGAACGCGTTGATCTCAAGAACTGGTCCTATATGAAAAAAATTTTCAGTGGTAGATAGCCCATTTATCGGGGAAGGCTATAGGCTATATATCATCATGCTGAGACCAATATGAGCGGAGAACCAATGAAGAATGTTTCAAAATCGGGTGGTTATGAAAACAAATTCCACGCAGACAACGTGGCTGGCACAGCTAGTTATTTATATGACTGACTGAGCCAAATTCAACAATCTATACATCTATACAGATAAATAAAATTGGATTGTATGTTTGTAATATCAAAATAAAAATGTGAAAAAAAACCAGGGGGATAATTTGACGGCCTCTGTGGTTGAGCGGGCTAAGCCTTTGCCGGCGTACCTCACTGCAACGCAGAGGTTCCGGGTTCGATTCCTGGTATAGTAAATTTCGGAAACGTATTTTCTCCGTTATTTACTATGGTCTGGGTGTCTGGGATCGGCCCCAGAGTAGTCCGTTGTATATTACCCATAACACAAGCGTAACTTGCTTAATTTGGGGATATACAATGTGTGTGTTTGTCTGCCGATTATTATTATTATTATTATAATTCGGACCAGACGACACAAAAAAATGCAATTTTTAGAATTTTTATCTTCCTGCCTGTCTAGATGTTAATCGGCTAATCTCTGAAACGGCTGGACCGATTTCGACGGGACTTTCTCTGGCAGATAGCTGATGTTGTAAGGGGTAAGTTGGGCTACTTTTTTTAGGGTTCCGCGATAAAAAATCCACGCGGGCGCAGCTAGTGTTTTATGAAATTTTGTACATCAGTCTGTTTTTATAACTCCAGAACGTAAATTAATATGTTGTAAGAAGATATGATTACGCATATTATCATACATAGAATACTCTAATATACACGACAAACAAACGGCGATAGATTATTTATCTGTCGTAGGTATTCTGTCGCCCTATTATTTAAAACATATTTTTAAACTGAAATCAAGCATAAATTTAAATTCTTTATCTACTGAATTTTGGAATGTTTATGAATTTTCGAAATTAATAAGGACCTAGGGGCCATTGGGTTCAACGACATTATGTAATAAGAGGTAGGAGGGGTCCTAAATTTTGACAGTAAAAAATGTTTTGTGTTGCAGACAGAGAGCACCAGCTTGACCCGCCCGCCGGAGCACACCTACTCTCCGCGCCCCTCATACCGCCAACTCCCATAGCTCGCGCAATTAGCAGCTACGCGTCGGACGGAACGCGGGATATAGAAGCGGCCTTGGAGGCCGGAAGGAACCACTCTCACTCGACGTCCTCTCGCGCACTTATACGTACTTTCTGTATTTATTTCTTCTATGTATAGTTTAATTTAGTCATGGGAAAAATCACTCACCAAGAAGAAAAGAGTGATATATATCTTTTTGATACAAAGATATAAATCACTCTTTTATATCTTTAACTCTTTATCATTACAGTGAATAGTGTCAGTGTTAATTGCAGACAAGATGAGTTATTATCTGTGAGTGATATAATGAATACTGATATGAAAAAATATAAACAAATAGAGTGAAAAAATATAATATTAATTACATTAAAACAAAATTACACCATAAAACTATAGTGTTACGATTTATGTTGGCTTGCTATTATTATATTCGGTTTCCTCGTTCACTTACTGCGCATGCGCAGTGCGCGAGCTAATCATTCTTTCTCTTTTCTTTCTAGTTTCTTCTCATTCGGATCTATAGTCATCGCGTGGAACAGGAATGAACTAAAGAGTCAAAGATATAAAGACACATTTCGAACGCAAGTGATATACAGATCTAATCACTCTTCGCGTCGGATATATATCTTTTGAGTTAATCACTCAGGAGTTACACAACGCTAAATAGTACAGTCGAGTCTATATCGAGTTTCATTTTAAGAGAAGCAACTGCCAACAATAGGTTGTTTTAAGAACTTATAGCATTAGTGGTGTTTTTTTTTTGTTTGTTTGTAGATAAAGGTGCAGAAATTCTTCCATTACGAATACAACAGAGAAATATAATGCGTTGCGTTATCTTAAGAGTACTGTGACGAGGGTGCAGGCAGTCAATTGATTAGGGCCGTTTAGTCGTGCCGCCCCTTGTTTGCATGGGGGCAGCCTTTTGTAATTGGATGTATGGTATTTGGGTTATTTAATAATACGATAAGGGGTGAAATCGAGAGTACTAGATTGTTTACTTCAAAGAAATACTCTTATCAACCCTAGAATATTCAGATGAAAATTCAAAATTTTTTTTTTCAAAATACGTTGCATTGGAGAACATTTTTTAAGGTCATAGAACTATGCAGATAAATAAAATTGAAGTCTGTTTGTAATGTATACTAATATAATATAGAGGTAAAGTTTTTTTTATTTTATTGCAGGAGATCAGCAGACAGGCAAACGGCCCACTTGATGGAAAGCGGTTACCATCGCCTATGGACATTTGCAACACCAAAGGTGCTACAAATGCGCTGCTGCTCTCTTAAGGGAAACTGGAACCTGGTCACTAATGCCGGAACACAACTCGAAGGTTGTTATGGCGACATACTTTAGACCAGGGGTGGTAGCCATCCAGTCGGGCAAGTGCCCTACCACCTGGCTGTGGGTTGTTAAGTCGCCTTTTACGCCAGGCCGCCCCAACGCAGGAAATTGTATTCTTATTCCGTTCCTGCACGGATGACAAGGATGATGAAAGTTTGTGAGTTTGTGACGTTGTAGGGGGTAATCTCTGGATCTGCTAAACCGATTTTAAAAATTCTTTTGCTGTTGGAAAGCTACGTTAACAGGGAGTGTCATAGGCTATATAACATGACGCCATATACCACGGGAGCGGGACAGAGCGCGGTTGAAACCGCGCCAGGCCGCTGGTGTGAAAATAAAAAAATCAAGGGGCATAATTCGGATCAGGAGATTCTGTTTTTTTTTATTGCAGGAGATCATCAGACAGGCAGACGGCCCACTTGATGGAAAGCGGTTACCATCGCCTATGGACATTTGCAACACCGAAGTTGCTACAAATGCGCTGCCGCTCTCTTAAGGGACACTGGAACCTGGTCACTAATGTAAATATAATTTCTTAGATTTTTTTTGTCTGTCTGGATGTTCCAGCTAATCTCTGAAACGGCTCGATCGATTTTGGCGGGACTTTCTCTGGCAGATAGTTGATGTTATAAGGAGTAACTTACGCTAATTTTTAGGTTTGAATCTTGGGCCCAGCTAGTATACAATAGGTTAAAATTGGATTGGCCGGTTCCTATGTCATACTATTAATTCACTTATGCTACCATCTGTAGAAATTTGAAATTGCATGTATGGAGCTTATCTCAAATTTTGATCGATAGTAAGGCAAATGAACGGTCGGTAAGGTATAGAAACAGGCCATATATCTACTTCCCTTTACGTTTCCGTTTTTAATGATTGTCCAACTTTGGAATACATTGCCTGTTGCTGTCAGACAAGTAAGATCTCTATTAACATTATAAAATATGGTCAGAAAATACTATCTGCAATATAATGATATGTAATTTTGATATGATTAGTATTATACATACATACATACATAACTTCACGCCAGTTCCCTTGCGGGGTAGACACGAACAACAGAGCGCCATTCAGGCATATTCTTACACACCTCACTTGCTTCTTTGACATTCATAGCACTTGTCATGCACGCTCGTCTGTTCTTAAGGCTCCTGACATCACCTTCTGCTGGTACACGATCAATTTGATCATGGAAGGTGTGTCGTGCCCTTCCACGACTTCTGCATCCATCCACTTTTGCATTGTATATCTGTTTAGTCATTCTTTGATCATGCATTCTTTCCACATGCCCGAACTACCGGAGCATTCCTTTTCTTACCTTCACCCCGACACTCTCTTTCAGACCAACTCAATATTACTTATACTCTACTTATATCTTCAAGTCACGGTAGCTTAGTAACTAATGCTAGTTCTCTCATTCCATTTATGTGAATTCGAATCCTGACCGGGATGAATGCACCGCTTGGGAAATCTTTATGACCTAATGGAAAACATGAGGGTTTTTTTTATTATTTTTTTTATTGCAGGAGTACAGCAGACAGGTAGACGGCCCACTGGATGGAAAGCGGTTACCATCGCCTATAAACATTTGCAACACCAAAGGTGCTACAAATGCGCTGCTGCTCTCTTAAGTGAGTCTGGAACCTAGTCACCAATGCCGGAACACAACTCAAAGTTGTTATGGCGGCATGCTCTAGACCAGGGGTGGTAGCCATCCAGTCGGGCAAATGCCCTACCACCTGGCTGTGGGTTGTTTAGTCGCCTTTTACGACAGGCCGCCAGGCCGCAGGAAATTGTATTCTTTCTCCGTTCCTGCACGGATAATGCAGGGTAGTTAGACTTAATATAATATAATCGGTGTGTGAAACTCGCCAAATTACCTTAGACAAACCCGAGCTCAGTGCAATGTTTAAATCTGAAAATCAGTAAATGTTACTACAATTACAACTATATTAAAAAAAAAAAGATCCCGGCGAATTGAGAACCTCCTCCTTTTTTTGAAGTCGGTTAAAAAGCATTAAAACTAGGAGAAAAACGCTGTACAATGTTCAACCAGGAATTTACTTAATCATCAATTTCAAAACCAAAGGATTTCAATGAAAAACGTGTCGGCTTTACTATAAGGCTTTGGTTACACATTCAGCGTTTAATGTAAAAAATCTATTTATAATTAAGAACATATTCAAGTTCAAATTCCAACTAAAAAGTTTTATTTAAAATAAGTTCCACTCGAGAACGCATATTGAAAGTCATACACAGAAGTTAAAATTTAATTTTACTTCCTAGTCTATGTACATGTATGTATTATGTTTAGATATATTGATCTATTATGATATCAGAGCTATATTTTTATTTATTTTTTATTTTCACTTATATTTGCTTATTTCTAAAACGTAAAAAATCGCTATCAGTCGTCATTGATGACGAAAAATTTTAGAAAAAAGGTGGGGCGGACCTTTTGCCACTATTTTTTCTTTACGATAAAGGTCAAGACCCTCAGGACTGAAAAGCAGGTCTCATAAAGGAGGAAAGACTCATAAAAGGGGGAGGGGTTCAATGGCATGTCAAGATTTTTTAAAATAAAACTACCTTTTATCCGTGCAGGAACGGAGAAAGAATACAATTTCCTGCGGCCCGGCGGCCTGTCGTAAGAGGCGACTAAACAACCCACAGCCAGGTGGTAGAGTATTTGCTCGACTGGATGGCGACCACCCGTGGTCTAGAGTATGCCGCCATAACAACCTTGTGTTGTGTTCCGGCATTAGTGACCAGGTTCCAGTCTGCTTTAAGAGAGCAGTAGCGCATTTGTAGCACCTTTGTTGTTGCAAATGTCCATAGGCGATGGTAACCGCTTTCCATCTAGTGGGCCGTCTGCCTGTCTGCTGAACTCCTGCAATAAAAAAAAAAAAACCTACTTCTGACTATTTATACTGTCAGGGTGTTTCTACATTTCCATCTTGACTTTTGTTTCTTTTTCTTTTATTCTATCTTTCTATATATAAAGCTAGTTTTTTTTTTAAATTAAACGACAACTTTCTTTAATTACAATTAATTACTACTATTTTAGATAGTAGATTGTGCTTAGCTGACGACGAAATTATGTCTATACTAATATTATAACGAGAAAAGATTTGATTGTTTGTTTGCATTGAATAGGCTCCGAAACTACTGAACCGATTTGAAAAAATCTTTCACTGTCGGCAAGCTACACTATCCCCGGTTGATATAGGCTATAAAAAACTCTTCTCAGATACCCGTGTGAAGCCGGGGCGGGTTGCTAGTGTCAAATAAAGAAATCTTACGTGAGCAGCGGTTTTTTTTTATTTTTATTGCAGGAGTTCAGCAGACAGGCAGACGGCCCACTTAGTGGAAAGCGGTTACCATCGCCTATGGACATTTGCAACACCAAAGGTGCTACAAATGCGTTGCTGCTCTCTTAAAGGGGACTGGAACCTGGTCACTAAAGCCGGAACACAACACAAGGTTGTTATGGCGGCATACTCTAGACCAGGGGTGGTCGCCATCCGGTCGAGCAAATACTCTACCACCTGGCTGTGGGTTGTTTAGTCGCCTCTTACGACAGGCCGCCGGACCGCAGGAAATTGTATTCTTTCTCCGTTCCTGCACAGATAGATTATTCGGATTACAGCCCGCTGTTGGTGGGACCGCAGCGTTCTCCCTTACAAATTGGTTTGATTAAATTCAGGAGTGACATCCGCTCGTAACGAGACCGCACATCGACTTAACGAGGCCCGACGCGACTAAACGGTCCGATTCATTACGTCGCGTGTGCATATTAACTTACTATGTGTTTCACTTTTCTTGCCTTCTAATATTTTAATGTCTCTTTCATTCTATTTAATCTATAAACCGACTTGCATAAAATTAATTTAAAATGGTATAGTGAATTCAATGGTATAGTGAATGAAATAGTATAGTGAATACACCAAACACACACACACGCGCAGGCACTATATTTAAGTTCCTATTATAAAATTGTGTTAGCTGCCGCGACACAGGCCTAGAGTCTAGTCTAAGTTTTAGATATAATTATATAAGGTTGTTCTTGTTAATTTTGTAATAATAATTGTGATAATGTACATACATACATACATACATACATAACTTCACGCCAGTTCCCTTGCGGGGTAGGCACGAACAACAGAGCGCCATTTAGGCCCATTCTTACACACCTCACTTGCTTCTTTGACATTCATAACTCTTGTGATAATGTGTTTTATCAAAAAGACATCTTAAAGAAAATTTGCACGCCTCATAGGCAAAACATGTGAATCTAATATTCGAATGTCACCTCAAATTTATGTACCGTGTTTTAAGCAAGTAAATGAATTTGAATGTCCTAGAAATAAGTTTATATAAATAAATGAGTTTGAATAAAATGGTGCAGTGAATGAAATGGTATAGTGAATGAAATGGTATAGTGAATGAAATGATATATTGAATGAATTGCCTAGTCTAAGTTTTAGATATAATTATATAAGACCTAGAAATAAGTTTATATAAATAAACGAATTTGAATAAAATGGTGTAGTGAATGAAATGGTATAGTGAATGAAATGATACAATGAATTAAATGGTATAGTGAATGAAATGATATATTGAATGAATTGCCTAGTCTACGTTTTAGATATAATTATATAAGACCTAGAAATAAGTTTATATAAATAAATGAATTTGAATAAAATGGTATAGTGAATAAAGTGAAAAATCGTGGTAGAGCCATGTTGGTACCAATAGCTTGATCATAGCTCAATCGGTGTGATACTACATTCTCACAGAATATCGGCGTGAAACGGTTCGCCTTGAGCTAATCGTGTTTCGTGTGGTGGCTGAGTATTCCGTTGGTCCACTTCTGCCTCCTACCACCCTATCTACCTTACCTCATCCTCCATTCCATTCTCTCTGTCCTATTCTAAAAGCTGGAAATGCATTAGCTTCACCCATGATATTGCAATCTCGAACGTAGGTTCGTGGGCAAGTGCTAGTCTATATAAATAAAATTAAATGTTTGTATGTTTGTTCTCTATGCATTCCTAAACCATGCACAGCTTGTGATGAAACTTTGCTATGGTGTTCGGAGGACGCCCACAAGGGTTTCTGACCCAAAAAATCAAATATACAAAAATACTTCACGTGGCATTGCAACTCCATTGATTCTTTGAAAAGCAATTTTTTTATTTTTTTATTGCAGGAGTTCAGTAGACAGGCAGACGGCCCACTTGGTGGAAAGCGGCTACCATCGCCTATGGACATTCGTAGCACCAAAAGTGCTACAAATGCACTACTGCTCTCTTAAGGTAGACTGAAACCTGGTCACTAATGCCGGAACACAACGCAAGGTTGTTATGGCGACACAATTTAGACCAGGGGTGGTAGCCTGGCTGTGGGTTGTTTTGTCGCCTCTTACGACAGGCCGCACCTACGCAGGAAATTGTATTCTTTCTCTGTTCCTGCACGGATACAGCCTGCCAAAAAAAAGCCTGAAATAATATATTAATAATTATGATGAATAAATCTTTTTTAGCTAGACGTGTTGCTGGGGAGTTTCTTACCGCTTCTTCTTCTTTGGACAGCGATAACACATTGTGAAGCGGTGTACATAGAATAGGAAGTAGATTTAAATTTTGAGTTACATGTATGACCTTCAAAGTGTTCTCCAGTGGAACTTGTCTATATATATAAAAATCAATGCCACTTTTCGTTGTAATTTTATAACTTGAGAACGATTTGACCGATTTTGATGAAATTTTGTGTATGTTTGAGTGGGTCTTGGGATAGTTTAGATTCGCAAAAAGAACCGGTAGGTGGCACTGAGATCGGGTTCTACAATTCTCCTTATCACCTGGAGCGATTTTGGTGATTTTGTTTTTGTGTGTTTGAGTGAGTTCCCGGATGGTTTAGATTCGCAAAAAGAACCGGTAGGTGGCGCTGAGATCGGGTTCTAAAACCCTCCTAATCATCGGGAGCGATTTTGGTGATTTTGTTTTTGTGTGTTTGAGTGGGTTCCCGGACGGTTTAGATTTGCAATTAGAACCGGTAGGTGGCGCTGAGATTGGGTTCTAGAATCCTCCTAATCACCTGGAGCGATTTTGGTGATTTTGTTTTTGTGTGTTTGAGTGGGTTCCCGGATGGTTTAAATCTATAATTGGAATCGGTAGGTGGCGCTGGGATCGGGTCCTAGATTTTTATTTTTTCAGGGCAGGACAACGTCTGCCGGGGCCGCTAGTTTTGAATAAAAACTTTTTAATTTGAACGCATGCCGGGTGGAGCTAGTTATTATTTTTTTAGATATTTCTCGTTTTTTCATTCAAATTCAAACACCGTATGAAACCTACCACTGAGAGTTAGTTTTCGCTTCCGGCCTGAAAGAGTTCCTTCCCCCCATTTCCCCCACTCTAATATTATACGTGACTTCGTTTTTAGTTTGTAACTTAATTTCAATACAGAAGCGGTCTGAAGGTGGAATATCTAATTTTAGGGCCCAATTTCCATGTTATTATGAAATTCTGCCGCTAGAGGGCCATACGGCTTGATCGTGCCGCAATTTTTGCTTAACGCGCACTTTAGCTGTCCACTTTCAAACACTAGCAACTGACATTTTAACCGACTTGAAAAGTAGGAGGATCTCAATTCGGCAATGTATGTTCAGTCTAAACTCAAAAAATATAATCAAAATGGATTAAGAAACAAAAAGTTTAAGCTGAACATACATTGCCGAATTGAGAACTTCCGCCTATTTTTTGCTCTCGTACCTGACGGCTCCAGTACCTCTTCCAATTAAAGAAGAGGCCGACGCTCTGCCCACTAAATCTACTTGGGTCCTGAAGAGAGAAAACATTTAATAAGATCGCCACAGGATCTAGGACAGAGTCACTACATTGTGAAGTTCTAGTGTGCCAGATTGATACAAACCGAGGGATGCAGGGCTATAACCACAACGTAAAGTAGAGGTAAAAGTCCACTGATACCCTCGTAAACAGTAGCCCTCTTCTACGGAATCATGGGAATAGGTTCAGTGCGTAACGGCATCTCCGATCCATTCCATCTATCGACGGCGGATGAAGGTACGCTTCCACTGTTCTCTCCTTCTCTCTTTTGAGGGCCTCCTTTTGAGTCATTACTGACTCACAAGAGGAGCAAAAGGAAAGGATATATATGTTTTCTTTTTTTGTTGAAGCAGGGGGAATACTTTTCGTACACTACCGGGCCCTCTTTGGAGCTTAGACCAATTTGGAGAAAATTAAACCACACGCCTGGAAAGTGGAATAACAAAATCGAATCAGTTGGTAAAGTCGTTCCCAATATGCTACTACTCCACCAAACCTTGCTCCATCCCATGTGACCCGCGTTCATGGTAGGAATAGCGTGAGACTTAGAACGTAGTTACGCCTACACTAATACTGCGCATCAGTGCTTGAGAATGCCCCGGGATAGGTAAACTCACTTCGTAAACAGGGGTTGGTTCCTCCGCTTCCCAGATGCTGGACGACGTTGGTACCCGCGAGACTTATGCACACCTCTATCCCTCTCTCATTCAGCGGCCTCCTTTTGAGACATTATTGCCTCACGGAATATGGACGCTCCCTCCCAATGATCGTCGCTGTGCAGCATGGCCTGGATCAGACTACTCAGCGAATCGATCGGACCTATGACGAGCTCAAATCTCTGCGGGCCCATGCTGCGCACGCGCCCAGCGTATAGAACGCAGTCTTATACGCCACATAGGCGGCACTGAGGGGAAGGCAGACATACCACAATTTGATGCAGATACTTATCGAAACACTCATGCCCGGTAAGTAAGTATCTGCGTCATCCTGAAGATCAGGGTCTCGCGTTTCCACGCTACACATCACAGCAAGTGTGGGTGCACGGTCTCCACTGTGTCAATGCCAGCCGCAGGAGTTTCCAACTCTCTCGACCCGATTTGGATCATGGACGCGGTTTTCCATACCCTGAACGCCTGAAGCTCGGCCTGGTAGTACGTATACCAGGCCGCGGGCAAGGGCATCTTGTTGGGAGCGACGAACTTTGGCAAGTACGTCCACCTAGAGAAGCCAGGGTGGATCGCCTGCCAAGAATGTCACCGCCGTCCACTACATTGTACGATATCCACGGTCCTCAAAAGGAAAAGACATGTCGTGCCAACCCCAAACAACTGGGAGAAGGTGAATGAGAAGACAGATGTCGTTGAATTTCATGACATTGTGATGCGTAGTGAAATTTCTTGAGAAGCACCTACTAGGTTTTGAAATGGTTCAGCTGACTTGTTATCGCGTTTATTGGATCTGAATGAGATTGGATTGAAGCCTTTATTTTGAAGAACACCAACATATTTGAACTGAAAGGGAAGACTTTACACTAATACAAAGTGGTTACTGTCGGCTATAGATGATTGCAATACCAGTGGCAAAGTCAACCCGTTTACGGCCTTTAGAACAGGATACGAGGGATGGGACAGGTGAATAAAATTCGGAAGATAAGATCCTACACATTGTAGAGAACAGCGAGAGATCCCTACCGATGATTGACATCAGTTCATACCGTTGGGGTCTCCATGCGGCACATTCTTCCAACGTATGGCGCGCCGCATTCGTGACAATACGGCCGACATGCGGCACTGATATATAGTGGATATTCCACCTATAAGAACAAAGTGCTTTGCATCTAGCTTCATCATACGCACCGCAAACGAGTGGAACTCATTGCCGGAGTCTGTCTTTTCTGATACGTATAACCTGGGTGTCTTCCAAGTCCCGTGTGAATAGGTACTGTAACGACTAGCCTCCGTAGTCGACATATATATTAAGAAATATAATGTTTTTAAATAAAATCGTAGAACGCCTCCCAAAAGAAGAGAAGACAGAATTTTATCAGGCCGCGCGCAGAAGACATCTATGTAAAAATGTCTCTTCATTACTAATACAAACTTATGCTCTGAATCAGTTTCTTATTCAAGATCCCGGTCGGCTCTGAAACTGCTGGCCGTTACAGTACCTTCTAGGTTAGCGTGCTCCATCCTTAACCTAATCTTCGCTCCACATAAGGCGAGATCGTGGTCAAACTCGAAGCAATACTACAATTAAAAAAAAATCCGGGATCGGCTCCCGTCTCGCAATCTGGTACACATACCGAAGCTATCGAGCCGACCCCAAGAGCTGCAATCCCGATAATAATTCCAGCAGGACTCTTTCAAGTTCGTGCGTGTATATTGTTACAACTTAGCCCCCTGACAAAGACGAATTCCACGAAGCACGCTATTACCTTTCGGCGTTTGAACCAATTGTAATACATTTATGATTGTGGTATATGTGTGTATAGTGGCTGTTTGCAGGTCTAATTAGTCAGGTGTGCGGATTACGATTTCTAGGAAATTAAGTCGACGATACGGGCGGGCACACTTGTATTTGTGAAGTATAAAAACGACGGCAGGATGGAGAGAGGGGGCAGTCAAGCGACGATTACGATACTAGCAAGACGTGTGTACGTAATCATGCATCACGTTTGTACTTATTGCGTCCGGTTATATTTGTACCTGTGTTATACGTGTTTGTATAGTTCTAATAAATTCTATAGTAATTTGTAATAGGTATCAAACGCATCACCATATTACCAAGGAACTGTATTTTTACATTTTTCTCGGACTACCAAGAATTTGTTTGAAACTCAGGCCGAGGGAATATTAATTTTATGTAAATTTATGAAGTTTGAAGAGCCCTGACAGCATTCTAGATTGCCGGTACCAATTACGAGGGCGGTTGATTAAATAGATGAAGTTTTCTTACCTCAATCTAAAGTAAAATCGGCCAAGTGCTTGTCAGTCCGGGTTCAATTTTGACATTGCAATCTATGTCAAAATAAAAATGTGAAAAAATCACAGGATAATTCGGATCAGGAAATTCCGAAAATGCAATTTTTAGAAGTTCTATCTGTCTGTCTGGATGTTCCAGCTAATCTCTGAAACGGCTGGACTAATTTTGACGGGACTTTCACTTGCAGATAACTGATGTTATACGGAATAACTTACGTAACGGTTTTTATATACAAAATTATTCTGTTCGTGTGTATGTCACTGAACTCCTCGGAAACGGTTAGACCGATTTTGATTAAATTTTTTGTCTGTATTCAAGTGGGTTCCACTGCGATCGGATTCTAAATTTTGTTTTTTTTTTTAATGGCAGCAATACATCTGCTGGTCCCGCTAGTAATTAAGAATTCTGTAATTGATTCGAGTTTGTACAATGCGTTTATAAATGAGAGCAATCAGGGGACTAATTCGAACCCGTAGATTTCAAAAATGCAACTTTTAGATTTTTTTCTCTAGTTGTTTTTTGTATTCTATATATATAAAAGAAAGTCGTGTTAATTACACTATTTAGAACTCAAGAACGGCTGTACCGATTTGGCTGAAAATTGATGGGGAGGTAGCTTAGAACCAGGAGACGGACATAGGATGCTTTTTATCCCGTTGGAACCGGTAAGTGGCGCTGAGATCGGGTTCTAGAATCCTCCTAATCACTTGGAGCGATTTTAGTGATTTTGTTTTTGTGTATTTGAGTGGGTCCCCGGATGGTTTAAATCCAGTAGGTGGCGCTGGGATCGGGTCCTAGATTTTTTTTAAAGCAAGACAACGTCTGCCAGGGCCGCTAGTATATACTAAACTACCAAACAAAATCACACTTTTCGGCAGTTAAGTGCATTTACTTGTCGGCTAAAGAAGTGGCTAATCGTGCCCGCCTTCTATAGTTTAAAGGAATTCTTGGATTATAAAGTAGTAATAGTAATTAGTAATAATACATATATAACCCTGACGCGTAACACTGTTGCGAACAAATGAGTTTATAAGATTAGAGAATAGTGAATAGATGAAGTGAAAGCTGTTTTTATTCTTGTTGCATGATTTCAGCTTTTTATCTCGTTGGAACCGGTAGGTGGCGCTGAGATCGGGTTCTAGAATCCTCCTAATCACCTGGACTGATTTTGGTGATTTTGTTTTTGTGTTTGAGCGGGTTCCCAGATGGTTTAGATTCGCAATTAGAACCGGTAGGTGGCGCTGAGATCGGGTTCTAGAATCCTCCTAATCACCTGGACTGATTTTGGTGATTTCGTTTTTGTGTATTTGAATGGGTTCCCGGATGGTTTAGATTCGCAATTAGAACCGATAGGTGGCGCTGGGATCGGGTCCTAGATTTTTATTTTCTTGGTTTACTTGTTCCTTTTAGTAGGTACATGTAATTTTATTGTCTACTGTCTTAATTTCTAGTCTATATCTTTACTAATATTATAAAGAAGAATGACCTGTATTTTTGTAACGTATAAACTCAAAAACTACTAGAGCGATTTCAAAAATTCTTACAGCATTCGAATGCTACATTATGCTTGAGTAATATAGGCTATATTTATTACTAGAAAAAATTAGGGATCCCTACTACAATGTAACCCAAGTGTAAAAAAATTGCTATAAACCACCCGTGCGAAGCCGGGACGGAGCGCTAGTATCTAATATTTTATTTATTTTATAATTTTATTTTATTTGAAGGGCTAACAGTTGTAGTCTTACAAACTAAGGCGGGTGACGGTCAGGGGAGGCTATAAGGCCGTCGCCCGCATCTAAAGCCGCTGAGTAGGGGGCGCGTCAGTGCCCGCGCGCGCCCCTCTCAAACACGAGCACGGAGAGGCCCGCCCCTTGCTGGGGTGGGCCCACGCCAGCCGGGGTCGCGGAAGAAAAGCTCACGCATATCCCGTGACCCCGGCTCATGGCGTCAGGTGGCACCAAGGGGTTTTAGTGGGTATTCCGGCTTCTCTAGCCGGCGAGTCCCACACTCCCCCGCCGAAGTCTCCCCGGCAGGGGGTCCGCAAATGGATTTCCCCTTGTAAAAAAAAAAAAAAAAGATGCTAGACTATCCACGAACAAGTCAATGTCCACATAATCCAACTTGCTGAGTTTGTTGAATTCGTTGACTGTACTGACAAAAAATTAGTGGCGGCTGAAAGCTGTACGTGTTAAAGGCGAATGAAGTAATTTTCTAGGGCGTGCAAGACTAGGGGGAACATACAAATGTAGTTTCTCGATGAGACTAGCACAATCTATCCGTGGAGGAACGGAGAAAGAATACAATTTCCAAAACAATCCACAGCCAGGTGGTAGGGCATTTGTCCGACTGGATGGCTATCACCCCTGGTCTAGAGTATGGCGTCATAGCAACCTTGAGTTGTGTTCCGGCATTAGTGACCAGGTTCCAGTCTTCCTGAAGAGAGCAGCAGCGCATTTGTAGCACCTTTGGTATTATAAATGTCTATAGGCGATGGTAACCGCTTTCCATTATGTGGGCCGTCTGCCTGTCTGCTAAACTCATGCAATAAAAAAAAAAAAAAAAAAAAATTTTGGACTGACCAATTTTCACCAAGAAACGTATATCAGCAATATTTCTTCGAACTTCAAACGGGTATCTTTCTCACTTTATATTTTGTATACGTAAATATATTTATTTTAATTAATTATTTCTATTACACAACGCGGTGCTGGTACCTACGCTCACGTATGGAAGCGAGAATTGGGTATGGAAGAGAGAGCATGAAAGTAGAGTAAACGCGGTCGAGATGAGATCACTGCGCAAAATCTGCGGAGTGACGCTCGCGGACCGTGTTCGTAATACCGAAGTAAGAAAGAGAGTTGGTCTGAAAGAGAGTGTCAGGGTGAAGGTAAGGAAAGGAATGCTCCGGTGGTTCGGGCATGTGGAAAGAATGCATGATGAAAGAATGACTAAACAGATATACAATGCAAAAGTGGATGGATGCAGAAGTCGTGGAAGGCCACGACACACCTTCCATGATCAAATTGATCGTGTACTAGCAGAAGGTGATGTCAGGAGCCTTAGGAACAAACGACCGTGCATGACAAGAGTTATGATTGTCAAAGAAGCAAGTGAGGTGTGTATGAATAAGCCTAAATGGCGCTCTGTTGTTCGTGCCTACCCCGCAAGGGAACTGGCGTGAAGTTATGTATGTATGTGTATTTCTATTAATAAAAGTATAATTAAATACTATAAATAAACTAAGTCTAACATCTATTAACAAAAACTAAAATATCCTATAAATAAACCTAACTTAAAAATATATATACAATAGTAAAAAAATAAAATAAAATAAAACCTATATTAAAGCCCGTCCAGCCCCACCAGACCACTGTCGCTGGGCATTGTACCTAGAAGGCTGGCAGCATTACCTCGCTGGATACAGAGGCTAATCCTTTGAGCGAGGTAAGCTCCAGCCTTCCGGTCTCCTGTTTTGTCGACTAGGCGTTTTTTAATTTTTTGAAATAATTTGTGGGCACTTGGGCCCAAAGTCTCGACCCCAAACGGCTCAATACGTCAAGACTTCACACACTTACACTATATTTTATACATAATTCCGACTCGGTAGCCAGGCCACACATTATGTTTTTTAAATTTATAAACCTGATATTGTAACTGTCAGTGTCAAAATATAGTGAGAAGAGGTAGTCTATGAATAAACGATGTAAGACTGTTCTAAGGAAGTTTGTTTTGCTTTTCTTCAAACAAAACCCACAACTTTATGGGGGCTCGTGCCAGGATCATACCAGGATCATGTAAGAATCCTGCGAAGCATTGTTTTAACGTGAGTTTTGATCTGATGATTACGAAACAACCTCGAAATTAAAATTGAAGACGAGTCATTGTGTGCTGTTTTACCGACACTAATTTGCATAATGATACCAGCGCATAAAATTTCCCAGAATTTGGAATAAAGACTATTATTTTTCTTTTATGAAGACGTTTTATGAATTGGTTATTTTTTACGACTGAAAGACTTACAACCAATCATACAAGATGCCACCGAAGAAAAATAAAGATATCGAAGACTCAGATAGTAATTGTTCAGAAGCTGGTTACAGAGTACGAATTTCATTTAGCGACTTGGAAAAATCAATGACACCGTTCACAGGCGATGATACCTACCCTATTACGAATTGGCTGACCGATTTTAATGACACTGCAAATTTAATGGAATGGAATAATCTTGAAAAACTTATTTACGCGAAGAGACTGCTTTCAGGTACAGCTAAATTATTTTTACGATCGCTAGGCTCTATTACGTCATGGGATACATTAAAAGAATCTTTATTAGAAGAATTTGGTTCGAAATTAAATAGTGCTAGCATTCACAAGAAATTAGCATCACGCAAAATGAAACCGGATGAGACATATCAACAGTATTTTTTACATATGAAAGAACTGGCGTTGCATGGAAATTTAGAAGATGAGGCACTTATTGAATATGTTATTGATGGAATTCGTGATTCTGAAATAAATAAGGCCATTCTTTACGGAGCCACTGATATCAAACAATTTAGAAAGAAACTTGAAGTATATGCACAGATTAAAGAACACAAGATGCAACAAAGACCTATTCAGATGACAACCGGACGTAAAAATCATACCATCAAAAGATGCTACAATTGTGGTGAAACTGATCACCAATCACCAGCTTGTACTAAAGGTATAAAATGCTTCAAATGTAATGGATATGGACATAAGTCAAAAGAATGCCAAAGTTCTACAAATAAGACACTGAAAATTCAAGATGAGAAAGTTAGTACAGATGTTGTTAAGCCATATAAAGAAGCGAAAATTAACGGAGTTACAGTTAAAACCTTTATTGATACTGGAAGCGATGCGAATTTGATTTGTGAGAGTTATTACAAACAAAATTTTCCCGAGAATAATGATTATAATATTAAAGATACTCTCAAATTATCAGGAATAGCCGAGTACGAAGTTTGCACGAAGGGATCTTTTATGGCAAAAGTTGAAATAGACAACGTTCATTTTGAAACCTTGATGCATGTTATCGACGATGATGTAATACCTGTTAATGTCATACTTGGAAACCCGATATTAAAAGACGTTGAAATTATTTTCTCTGCCGACGGGATCTCTGTAAAAAGAATATTACACCTTACACAAATTAATGACTACGAAGAAGAATTTGATGAGAAATATGATATCAAGAAGCTGAAATATAAAGACAAGATTAAACATTTATTGGATAATTACAATAACTTGAAGACTAGAAAGAAGGAATCAAATGTTAAATTGAAAATCATACTTACTGATGAAGATCCTATACACCAGACTCCACGAAGGCTGTCACCTCTAGAAAAGGACATAGTTAATAAACAGATACAAGGATGGTTAGATCAAGAAGTAATTAAACCTAGTAAATCGGAATATGCAAGCCCTATCGTGTTAGCGAAAAAGAAAAATGGAAGCTACAGATTATGTATAGATTTTAGAAAGCTAAATAAGAAGATTATAAAGGAAAGATATCCACTTCCACTCATCGAGGATCAAGTAGACAAATTGAAAGAAGCAATACTATTTACATCACTTGACTTGAAGAATGGTTTTTTACATGTTGATGTCTGCGAGGATAGTCAAAAATACACTTCATTTGTTACTCCACAAGGGCAATATGAATTTAAGAAAATGCCGTTTGGTTTATGCACCGCACCATCTGTATTCCAACGCTTTATCAATGATATCTTTCAAGATTTAATGTCAGAGGGCACTGTTCTTGCCTATTTAGATGATTTGATTATACCATCTAGGACAGAAGAAGAAGGATTTGTTAAACTAGAGAAAGTACTTCGAAAAGCTGAAGAGTTTGGCTTACAATTTAATTGGGCGAAATGTCATTTCTTACAGAACGAGATAAATTATTTAGGTTACATAATTCGTGATAATCAGATAAGACCTTCCAAGGAAAAGATACATGCTGTTGCAAAATTTAAAAAGCCTCATAATATCAAATCATTACGATCATTTTTAGGACTGACTGGCTATTTTAGAAAATTTGTTAAGAACTACTCAATAATAGCAAAGCCACTAACAGAATTATTGAAGACTAATGTTATGTTTAACTTTGATCTAAAGTGTGAGAGAGCTTTCGAAGAATTGAAACATATTTTATGTTCCTCACCAGTTTTACGAATTTACAACCCTAATTTTGAGACAGAGTTACATACAGACGCAAGTATAGACGGATATGGAGCTGTTTTATTGCAAAGGAATCCACACGACAATCAGCTACACCCTGTTCACTATATGAGCAAAAAGACTACTCCTGCTGAGAAGAAATACCATAGTTACTACTTAGAAATTTTAGCTATTGTAGAAGCTGTCAAGAAATTCAGAGTTTACTTACTTGGAGTCCGCTTTAAAATTGTGACTGACTGCTCAGCCCTAACTATGACGTTACAGAAAAAAGACTTACCTCCGAGAGTTGCTCGATGGGCACTCCTTCTTGAAGAATTTGACTATAAGATAGAACACCGATCTGGAACCCAAATGAGACACGTAGACGCTTTGAGCAGAAATCCTGTTAGTCTAATACTTACCGAAACTACAGCACGTCTGAAGAGAGCTCAAGATGATGACCTGAAGATAAAACTATTAAAGAAAATTTTAGAAAAAGAGTCATATGAAAATTTTATTCTGGAGAATGGAGTTTTATGTAAAGCTAAAGATGGAACTAAACTGATTGTTGTACCTAAAAAGATGCAGAATGAAATAATAAGAAAATGTCATGAAAAGGGTCATTTTGGAATTTTGAAAACTGAGGAATTAATTAATAGAGATTACTACATAGATAATTGTAAAGAAAAATTTGAAATTCAACGATTAGAACTTATAGAAAGGCGAGGCAAAATATTCAGAAAATTCAGGAAGAAAATAGGAAAGTTTATAATAAAAAGAGAACACAAGCTATACAGTACGAAATTGGAGATTTAGTTGCGATTAAGAGAACACAATTTGTACAAGGATATAAGTTAAACCCGAAATATTTAGGACCATATAAAATTATAGAGAAGAAGAAAAATGACAGATACGTTGTAAGGAAAATTGGCAATGGTGAAGGACCTATGAATACCACCAGTTCAGCAGATTTGATGAAACCCTGGTCGAATGGCGATGAAGATGAAGTATCACATTCATCTGGGTCAGATGAATAATGCAGGATAGCCGTGTGGGATTCGAAGACGCATTCCGACTCGGTAGCCAGGCCACACATTATGTTTTTTAAATTTATAAACCTGATATTGTAACTGTCAGTGTCAAAATATAGTGAGAAGAGGTAGTCTATGAATAAACGATGATCAGGATAGCTGACATCGGCGTAATCTAGAATTGGTAGGAGGAGAGATTGTGCAAGTAGAATTTTGGTCGCATTGGGAAGGAAATTACGCAGTCTTCGAAGTGCAGCTGCAGATGCAAACATCTTCCTACTGACTTCCTGAATTTGGGGGCTCCAGGAGAGGTGACTATCAATATAAACGCCCAGATTTTTAACTTTGGTGCTAAAAGATATAGGAACTCCTTCGAAGATAATCTGCGGTAGTAGAGAATAGTTTATCTTGGAAACCATCCTGGAACTACCCACTAAAATTACCTGTGTTTTTGAAGGATTCACAGTTAGTCCATATGCCTTACTCCAATCAGATATATTACGTAAATCCTGATTAGTGAGATTAATAGCCTCAGCAAGTCTGTCGACAGTGGTATGCCTGTAAATTTGGAGGTCATCTGCATAAAGGTGGTAGGAGCATTGAAGTTTTTTGGAAACTGAGTTTATAAACATGGCGAAAAGCAAAGGAGATAAGACGCCACCCTGTGGTACACCGGCAGAAGTATTACACCAAGCAGAATATATATCCTCAATGCGAATACGTTGCCGGCGCCCTAACAGGTAACTTCGAAACCACTCGATTACAGATGGAGATATATTAAGTGAGCATAGTATACCAAGCAGAATATCGAAGTCCACGGTGTTGAAAGCATTACTAAAGTCTAACAATGTAAGAATAGTTATGTTGCCAAGCTCCACAGCAAGGCGGATATCGTCTGTAACTTTAACTAGGGCAGTGGTAGTGCTATGACCGGGTCGAAAGCCAGATTGAAGAGGATTTAAAAGGATATAAGTAATATAAAAATCTGTCTGAGAGTTAATACACCCCATTTTTCGTAAAGTTCGTTGGTAGGAAAGCAATATGGTAGGCCTAAACTAGTTTTTAAGATTGCCATTTGAACTCTGTCCACTTCAATAAGGTGAGTTTTCCCTGCACGTCCCCAACCAACCAAAAAGACAATATTCAATTATGCTTTGACAAAGTGCAAAATAAACCATTTTTATGACCTGCTTGTCTGCAAGGAATTATAGGGACTTGAAGATGTAAATTAACTTACCTAAACTGGGAACTAAAGAGTCAATATGAGGTTTAAAAGTGAGACTTAAATCTAGTATGATGCCAAGATATTTAATTATCTCAGTTCTTTGAAGGAACGGGCAGTTAAAATTTAAAGTTGTGTTTTTACAGGAATGTGCAACAATAGTTAAAGTAGGTGGATGAAGGAGATTGGATTTTGGAGAAAAATGTAAGCATTTTGTCTTACTAGCATTAAGTGTTAATAAATTAGATTTCAGCTAATTACAGGCCTGACTTAGACCAGCTTGAGCATCTACATAATAAGTCACACCATGTATGAACAAAAGAGCGGTATTGTCCGCAAAAGTAACGATTTTACCATTAATTATTGGCATGTCGCACAAGTCTTTGAAATGAGAAAAAGTATTGGGCCTAGAATACGGCCCTGAGAAACGCCAAAAGTGAATACAAGCTCACTATTTGTCCATTTATCAATTTTTACGCGCCGAGTCCTATCACTCAAATAACTATTTAATAATTTTAAAGGCAGACCTCTAACGGCAATTCTGTCTAACTTAGATAAGAGATGTAGGATAGAGACTGTGTCAAAGGCCTTAGCAAGGTCTAAGGAAACTGTGAGATTTTTTTCTTATCATCATCAGTACTGGTCACTATATTACTAGCTAGTTCTAAAACAGCATCACTAGTTGATATCCCAGTACGAAAGCCGTATTGGTTTGCGGAGAGTAATATATTATGTTCTAAAAATTTCGTTAGGTGTTTGTTGATCAACCGCTCCAGTATCTTACATAATGTGGGTAAAATCACAATAGGTCTAAAATTATTAACACAGTTTCTCCCCTCCTTTATGAATTGGTTTAATACGAGCCATTTTAAATGCCCTAAGGAATTCCTCTGTAGAAAATGCTAGCTTACATATATACATTATGGGAGTAACTAGTAGATCGACATATTTTAATTAACATACCAGAAATTTGGTCTAGACAAAGTTAGCTGCTTTTCTTCATTATGTGTATATGTGTGGTTGTATAATCTGGTTTTGGGCCAGAAACTGCAGAACATCCTACCAAACTGTCATCACAATTTGATAAATAGTTTAGGAACGCCTAGAGGAGAAATCATAACCTCGTGGTACAATCATACAAACATTTATTTTTATTTATATAGAAGAAAAAAACTATTGGGACGTCTTTATGAGTTACAGTAAATAATCAGACGCGCCGTAGATCTTCTTCTATAGATTAGGCAATATTCCAACTCTCTCGAAAGGTTTTTAGCTGTAAATACTTCTATTAATCTTTTTGTATCGGTTTCCTAGGTTTCAGGGTCAATGAATAATGTAAACGTAGATTCTCTCGATCTACAATTCTAGACCACTAAATCAAAGGATAAACGACACACGCCGCCGTACAGTCTAGACTAGAGCACTTTCTTGAATACGACATGTAAATTTATGTTTTATAACTTCATAGGTTTAAGGACTAATCTTATTTAACAAAAACAAATCCGACCTCAAACTGAAAAGCACGAAATAAATATTTTTTTACAATATTGTTGGAATTACTATAGAGTTTATTAGAACTATACAAACACGTATAAAATAGGTACAAATAAAACTAGACACTTCTTGTTACAATCTGCATGATCAATAACATCCGCAAAGTCCGTCACTATATCGCTTGTCAAATGTACACGTCTTGCTTGTATCGTAATCGTCGCTCGACTGCCTCACTCCTCCGTTCGGGGATTGTTTTATAGTAAACTATACAATACACAATGGAAGCTCGTGGCCTGGGTTCTTCCAAGAAAATGTAATTTGCACACCTACGAACGGCCAACAAAGTTGGAAACAATAACAATAAGGATTTAGTTCAACACTAATGACGGCCATAAACAAGTACAATAACAATAGGCTATTGTCTAATTGCAAATTTTAAATACGAAGTAAACAAAAGAACTCCGAATGCGGGAGGGGCAATAAACCAGGTGCGCGTTTCGTTGTCGGTATGTAACAATATCTTGAAGTCGGTATATTTTGCAATTTCTTATGTTTTATTTAACACTGACTTCAAGATGTTGTAAAAATTAGTTATCTTATGCTTTTTAGTTACTTTTGTATTTTTACCCCCGACGCGAAAAGAGGAATGTTATAAATTTGACCGCTATGTATGTCTGTTTGTGTAGCTCTTTAAAGGGTGAATCGATTTTTAGCTTAAAATCTATAAAAAAAAAAATTTCTACTTTTCAGTTAAATAGCTTTAGAAATTTAAGTACTTCATTTGCCCTTGACATGTATAGCCTTCAGACGCCACTCATTTTTTTTGTTAGAACAGTCAAGGAATTCAACAAACTCAGCAAGTTGGATTATGTGGACATTGACTTGTTTGTTGATAGTCTAACATCTGTAAACGCAAATTTAATCAAAGTCTATTTTAATAATAATTAGTTTCCCGATCACAAATTTTTCATATTATGGTTCTTTTTTCCAAAATTAATGTATTTTATACTTTGCTATTTCCTTTGTCATGTGTGGAGGTTTATGAATAGCTATTCTTTAGTTATCTCTGTAACTTTAGTTTGTAAGACTACAGCTGTTAACCCCCCTAATAAAATTAATTACTCGCAGGGGGACTTAATGGCGGAGCCTTAGGTGCGTAGCGACACCTTGTACCCGCCTCCGTGCTTGCCTTAATCAGCCGGCACGGAGTGGAGATCTCTAGAGCTAAGACTCAAGCTCCAGGGGCGGAAGTAATAAAAGGCCTAACGGATGTAGCTTCGGTGAACCTGGAGGCCACCTCTCTACACCCCCTAACCACTCACACCCATATTGCCCCTGTCTTCTATGACATTTTTTGGGACCCATGCAGGGAGTGGCGAGTCAGCGTCTGCCCATTTTTCCATGTTCCCCGGACATTGCGACGGACAGACGCCGTAGTCCCCATATTCCCAGACCCCTAGTACCACTAGCAGTTCACCCCAATAGCCCGGTACTTTTTGTCCTCATTTCCCACAATAGTCCTACACTGGCCGGGGCTTGTCCTTGGGTGCATTATTATATGGTGTAAACAGGGATAATCGCCGGTCAGTGTCACGCCACATTTACATTAAATTTGTCAATGGGCTTCTACGTGTTGGCCTTCCCATGGTCCCACGCAAGCCCTCCAAATGTCCGGGCCATTTTGATGGCCCGTGGTCTTGAAAGACATACAAATTAATCATATAATCAGCTTCAAAAGCTGAAGCTCTCAAACGGCGCTAATAAGGAATCTTAGGAAGAAACATTAGGTCCGTGGGGTCCGTCGGCAAAGAGTTTATTCAAAGATATTTGCAAGAAACTCTTTGATGCCACCCATGATCAGAAGGCTGGCTCATATTTCGCCCAACAAATAAGCATCGCCATACAGCGCGGCAATGCAGCCAGCCTTCTGGGCACGCTCCCATCTGGCAGCGATTTGTTACACAGTCTATAATCGCTTGTACTTTACAACTTAGTTTATTTTAGTTTTTAAGAAACAATATAATATGTTAATTTAATTGAATGTTTATCATATATTAAGCGCCTGTAGACATTGTACTACTGCCACGCGTATACAAGTTTGCCTTGTGTTGAGTGTAGACGCTCTTCAACTGGCTTGGTGACATTAGGACTATTGGTGGCAGTTGCACCTCGGGTTGTAAATGAAAATTCGACGTAATAATGGACTGTATGATTATTATTTATAAATGTACATTTAAAGAGTATAACAAAGAGAGTCGAGTACAATATAGCTGAGTGGTTGAATCGATAGTTTTTCTTGATGTAGTAGTAGTATCAGTATTTTTCAGTTTTTTCGGCCTCCTATATCCCGCATTCCGTCCGACGCCTAGTTGCTAATCGCGCTAGCTATGGGCGTCGGCGGTATGCGGGGCGCGGAGTGTAGATGTGCTCCGGCCACCGGGCTGGAGGGCGTCCTACGCTACGTTTGCCGAGACGTGGTCTCCACTCCAGGACTCGTTTGCTCCATCGGCCGTCGGTCCTGCGACAGACGTGACCGGCCCACTGCCACTTCAACTTGCTAATTTTGCGAGCTATGTCAGTTACCTTCGTTCTCTTACGGATGTCCTCATTTCTGATTTTATCCATAAGAGAAACACCTAACATAGCTCGCTCCATAGCCCGTTGAGCGACTTTGAATTTGTGGACCAGTCCCGCTGTCAGTGTCCATGTCTCGGCACCATATGTCATGATGGGTAGGACGCACTGCTCGAAGACTTTCGTCTTCAAGCATTGCGGAATGGTCGACGAGAAGACATGTCGAAGATTACCGAATGCTGCCCAACCTAACTGGATCCTCCTATTGGCTTCCCTCTCGAGGCCGTGTTTGCCTACCTGGATCTTTTGTCCAAGGTATACATATTCCTGCACAACCTCAAGAGGGGAACCATCGACGTTTACCGGTCTCGGCATGACATGTTCGTTGAACATGACTTTCGTCTTGTCCAAATTCATGCCGAGACCGACCCGTCGGGAGGATTCATTCAGGCTGTTCAGCATGTCGGTAAGTCCCTCCAACGTCTCTGCAAAGACGACAATATCATCAGCGAAACGTAGGTGGGAGATGCGCTCGCCGTTGATGTTGATGCCCCGTTCATTCCATTCCAGAGTTTTGAAGACATCCTCCATCGCGTTGGTGAACAGTTTCGGGGATATGACATCCCCCTGTCTCACCCCGCGACGTAGAGGTATAGGCTTCGCCCTCCGGTCCTGGATCTGAACGGTCATCGTTGCGGCATCATACAGACATCTCAACACCTCGATGTATCGCCAATCGATACGGCATCTCTGCAGAGACTCTAGAACAGCCCAAGTTTCGATAGAGTCGAAGGCTTTTTCGTAGTCCACAAATGCCATACACAGCGGCTGATTATACTCCTCGGTCTTCTGTATAATCTGCCGAACAGTATGGATGTGGTCTACGGTGCTGTAGCCTTTTCGAAACCCAGCCTGTTCCGGTGGTTGGAACTCGTCAAGTCTTCTGGCGAGACGATTCGTGATGACCCTCGAAAACAACTTGTAGACGTGGCTCAAGAGTGAGATGGGTCTATAGTTCTTCAAGAGGGTCTTATCACCCTTCTTGAAGAACAAGACCACCGCACTCTTGGTCCACGCCCTTGGCACAGTGCCCCGGAGGATAACGGAATTAAAGAGCTCCGCTAAAGCCTTCAGGATTGGGATCCCTCCCGCTTTGAGGAGCTCAGTTGTAATACCGTCGTCCCCCGGAGCCCTGCCATTTTTAAGTTGCCCGAGTGCCGTCCTAATCTCGCCAATGTCGACCTCCGGGATATCTTCCGTATAGTGGCGCGTGAGTGGTGCACGTGGATCATTAGCGCCTTGAACCGAAGGTCTTTCCGCCCGCGAAGAATACAATCGCCCGTAGAACCGTTCCACCTCCGCTAGGATCTCAGAGTGAGACGTAAGCTCCCTGCCATCTGCTGTCCTCACTTTTGCAAGATGGCTTCTCCCCAATGGTTTTAAGAAAACTTTGGACCCCCTATTCTGCTCTATAGCAGCCTGAATGGCTCGCGTGTTTGAGCAGCGGAGGTCCCGTCTTACAAGTTTTCTTATCCGTTTAGAGAGAGCCCTATGCTCCGGTGAGGCAAAAAGAGTAGATGGCATCTCACGTCTCATCCTCATGAGATCCAAGGTTTCGGTGGAGAGTTCAGAGCGTTTGCTTCTTCGCATAGGTGGAAAGTGCCTTCGGCCCAGCTCTCGCATTGTTTTCACCACGTTGTCGGTTATCTCGTCAACATCGCCAGTGGTTTCCAGCGATTCGAACCGATTTTGCAGTTCCAGCTGGAACTGTTCGGACCCTAAGATAATCTGGGGCGGCGTAGGTCGGAGATTAGACTTTATCAGGCGGAGTCTTTCAGCTTTGAAGTCGATATTTAGAGTGCCTCGTACAAGTCGGTGGTCACTGCCGGTATTAAACCTGTTGACCACTGAGACATCTCTAAATATGTGCTTCTTGTCCGCCATGATAAAGTCTATCTCGTTCTTTGTCACAGTATCGGGGCTCTGCCAGGTCCACCTCCTTTGGAGCTTCTTCTTGTAGAACGAATTCATCAAGAAGAGCCCCTGCATTTCGAGGAAGTTGACCAGCATTTGCCCCCTGTGATTTCGGCGCCCCAAGCCATAAGGTCCGATTTTCGGTTCGTCGCATTCTTGTACTCCCACTTTGGCGTTGAAGTCCCCCATAACAACGTTGTAGTGTGCGGAGGTCGTCCCATGTATGGCTTTAGTGATATCCTCATACATGGCCTCAACCTCCTCGTCAGGGTGTGCCGAGGTCGGCGCATATACCTGTATCACCTTCAGGGAGTACCTGTTGGTGAGTTTTAGTACTAGGTACGCTACCCGGTTCGACACACTGCTGACTTCCACAACGTTGTTAACGAGGGACTTGTTGACAAGAAAACCGACACCACCCTGGGAGGCCTTATCACCTTCTCGGAAGTAGAGCAAGTGCCCGGACTCCAGGGTTATAGTATCCTCCCCCTCTCTTCGGACTTCAGATAACCCTAGAATGTGCCATTTGATATGACTTAACTCTACTTCCAATTCCGCGAGGTGATTATCCAGCCTGATCGTGCGTCCATTGTACGTTGCCAGTGTCAGTTGGTTACGTTGGCAGCCTCCCGTAACCCGGAGATTTCTAGCACCCTCCTCCCCGTAGTTACCCCGACCGCTGCCGTAGCCGGGACTAGCGGGGCCGCCGGGAACTAAGGGCCATGGTCTATGTTTGCGTTTCATGTTTGGGGGAAATGCCATAGTCACCACGCTTGGCATGCGGGTTGGTGACCGCAGTACCGGCTTACTCGCATCGGAGACGCTGCTGCCCGAGTCCGATCAGGGGATTTATGTAAGCCGGATTTCTGTTGATGGTTATACCGCCATCGATCGGTCGTCAGAGCCTCGTTAGTTGGCGGCAGGGAGTACCGCGGGCAGGTGAGGTTGACGTTTGGGTGTGTTATTGTTTATTCTCTATTTTTTATTCATTGTAGGTATATGTATTGTGTAATATTTATATATCCTACATATATATGTATTTAATTTTCATACCACCGTCATACACTTGCGAATCTCCCGTTGATAAAATCCATAGTGCACTTAAACACACATAAAATATTTCATCAAAATCGGTAAAGTCGTTCTCAAGTTATGCGCGTACATACATTTCTACGATTAATTTTTATATATTAGATTGTTCAAATCTTTTGTTAGATGTTGTTCTAATTATAAATAATATTAAATGTTCATTAGTTATTTTTTCTTCTGTGAAGGTGACGTCACTGCCTGGCACTAACGGAAGACCAGCGTTGGTTGTTATCAACCAGCATTTGCTGAGTTAGGGCCTGTTATTGCTCTACCATGTCGAATATTTCTAAACAAATCCATAAGTTTCTGAGAAAAATGATTAACATCTGAAGACTAGGTATGAGTGGCTATTAAAAACCAGCTAAATTGTTGTCTATTAACTCGCCAGCTGGCTAATAGTTGTCGAATAAAAGCGAAAATCGACAAGTAATAAGTTTAGGGCTTCGTTATCAGCCGTCGGCTAATTCTTAACGTGACATGCACCTATCCGCTAAATAGCCATTAGCTGTTTTTTAAGCAGCTATTGAGCCGCTACTAGCAGGATGGCTAGTTTTTTTTCATTTCGTTTGGTTACCCACTGATAATAAAGGCAGACGGATGGATACTTATTTACTCCGTTGGCTCAGCGACCCAAAGTGGGTCTTGGCCTCCGAAACGAGAGCATGCCACTTTCCTCGGTCCTGTGCGGTTTCTTGCCAATTACTGGCTCCTAGCTCCGACAGGCCTGCCTCTACTCTGTCCTTCCAGCGATATTTAGGACGGCCGACCGGACGCCGACCTACCAGCCGTCCCAAATATGCTTTCCTCACACTGCGATCCTCTCCCATCCGTTCTACGTGACCGTGCCAGCGGAGGCGGTGAGCTTTTATTTCTCCTATTATGTTAGGCTCGGCCACGAGGTTCTCAATTTCGAGGTTACTTCGGACCCTCCAGCTACCATCCTCTCTTTTTGTTGGAGCCACAATCTTACGGAGAACCTTCCTTTCCGCTACTAAACGCTGGTTCTCCTCCTTGAGGGTAAGCGTCCAAGCTTCGTACCCATACATCAGGATGGGCCGTATGACGGTTTTATAGATCCTGATTTTAGTTTTTCTATTTAGAAGCCTGGACACCAATATCTTATGCAGGGCTGCACAACACCTCAGGGCGTTTTGTATATAATAACGGATAGACGGATGGATAATATAACAAAAATAGATTACATTTATGAAAACATATTTAGGGAACCCTAAAACGTTTTATTAGCTGGTAGTAAAGTTTTCATTGCTAGGATTACAACGCAGTTAAACTATACCATTTTGAGTTGTCCCATTACAGTTATTTATTTACCCTTAATTAATTAATCCCACAGAAAGTAAACGTTAAACTAGAAAATAATGGCGAATACTGCCATTCTGTGTAATGGCTGGTAAAAATGTTAGGTCATTACACTTAATGTCAACGTTGTGACATTTTGGAAATGTCCGAAAATAGTTTTATTAAAATTAACTATTTGGGTTACAAAAGGTTAATTAACCATTGCACGTTAAGGTTATAATAACAGCCCGTAAACGTCCCACTGCTGGACTCCGGACTAACACTATATGGAAACGGCCAGTTTAACACATCGGTTATCTCAATGTGCAGGTTTCATCACGATGTTTTTTTTTCACTGTTATTAGCACATGGTAACTGTAAAAATAGGCTCATTAAGTTGGAAAACTGCCTAAGTGGTGCATGCGTTCCAGCCAGGATTCGAACTCACGCCTTTTAATTTTGAGAAAAATGATGTCATAAAAAGTTTTACGCGTACATAAATAGACGCACAATATATTTTTGAAGTGAAACTTCTTTAGAATCGTTGTTATTTGAAACTAGATGAAACGCAAAAAATAACAATAATAAAAAGAGATATTTAATAATCGAAATAATTTTGAAGTTCACAAATCAAATTGAAACTAGATCATGTTTCCTATTTTAGTTATCATAATTGGTATTGGTAGCAGTTGATTCTTGTTTGAAATTAAACTCGATATAAGGGACTGTATGATTATTATTATTAAATTATTACATAAATTAGAAATATATAAGAAGAAGTACGTAATTACAAATTGTGCGAGAGAGAGTGGTAAGTCGTCAATGTGAATTGTGATAAGAATAAACAATTTTTGCCTCCAAGGCCGCTCCTCGCGTAGCGTCCGACGGCTAGCTGCTAACTGTGCGAGCTATAGGCGTCGGCGGTATGCGGGGCGCGAAGAGTAGGTGTGCTCCGGCGGGCGGGTCACGGGTGCTCTCTGTCCGCAACAATAAGCCTCTAGTGTCATTTGTTCAAAGTGATAACATGGATTCTGACTAATATGTGTTATAATATATCTTAAATATGTAATATATGAAATGTAATATTTTGCATTAAAAAATAAAATAATTTTTGAGCTTTTTATTTGTTTTTATTGCAGGAGTTCAGCAGACAGGCAGACGGCCCACTTGATGGAAAGCGGTTACCATCGCCTATGGACATTTGTAACACCAAAGGTGCTACAAATGCGCTGCTGCTCTCTTAATGGAGACTGGAACCTGGTCACTAATGCCGGAACACAACACAAGGTTGTTACGTCGGCATACTCTAGACCAGGGGTGGTCGCCATCCAGTCGAGCAAATACCCTACCACCTGGCAATTTGGCAGCTTGTTCAAAATATTATAAAAATAATAAATCTCATAATTATCCTAATACTTTTTATTTATATCATTCTCTCGTCGGCCACTTTTCTGAAGTTTAACTTCTGCCGTGTGTGAATTGCACACACGCACTTTAAAAAAAAAAATCAGTACTTAATTTAAAAACTTTGTAATTTACAAACGTAATTATAATACATGGTGCCGATAGATACTTTATCTTCAGCAAAAACTTTCCTTCAGTCAGTTGATACTTTCTGTAAGCGCCGTCGCGCTAACAATACAACAAAAGCACATTAGTAAACAAAACACCTTAACTTCATACATACAATCTCTCATCTATTGAATTCCTATACATTTAGCACACGAAATATTGCTTTTCGATCACAAGTTAAATTCGTTCCAAAATATACTGTAACAAAGTCTAATTTTATTTGACAACTTCCGAAATATGTTTCTACAACCCATACATTCAATAAAAGAACTAAAGGCCATATAGATACGGTTGAAATTAGAATGAAATACTATTCAAAGTTGAAGTTACTTTTGTAAGTGATTTTTCACCTTTAAGCCAGTGTGAATAAGGTTCAATTTTGCATGATTTTTTTTGCAGTTACGTAAACCCTCACCCACCTGTCAAATGTCCACTGAAGCATGAAGATATGTTATATCTGAACGTTTCATCTCTCCCCAAAGGGTCTAAAGCGCGATGTTTTGTCTGTTTGACGTGTGAACAACTTTTACGTTTGGGTATTGACCAGTGATTGTTGACCTCTCCTGTACCATGAACTATATAAAACAAGGGATCAAAACTTAGTGGATTGTTTTTTAGCTTTTTAGTGTAGAACATAGTAAGAATAACATTGAAAGCTTAGCTTACTAAACGCCGCAGCCTACTAGATTACTTAATGAGGGTAGTGTGTTATGACGTCATAATTCAAACGAGTCAAATATAATTTTCTTAAGTTTTTGCGACTAGTACACATAATTTAAACTACGTTTTAACGGTTTTAAGCGCGACAGTTGATTTTCATTTTCACGTTTCGGCTATTTTTTATTAGCCGTGATATTTGTCTTCGGTGATCACGGCTACTGATATGTGGCCGAACGTCGAAGTAAAAATCAAATAAAATGCTACGCTAAAAACTGTTAAGTTTTAATTATGAGTCAAATATTAGTGTAAATAATAATCAAAAACTTCAACGGACAAGTGGCAAAACGAATCATCATGCCATCTGTGTTCGCATCAAGAAGGCCATTCAGCAATCATATTCTCTGTGTTCTAGTTTTGTTTAAAAGTAAGAACATAAATGTATTTATAGCTTAATACACTTTATAGGCTTAAAATGTGTGATGTATATGGACAAACATACGATTTCCTAAGGGTTCTGTTTGCCAAAATATTTACGGAAACCTAAAAATACAAAAAAAATAAACCCCTAAAAGTGTGGCGATAGAACGACACGTCGTCCACTGTCGCACGGAACATTACCCCGCTGTAAAATCGCTCGCAATTTGTATTTGCAATACATTTTGGTGATGCGCTATTTTGCTTCGAAAAATAACTTTTTTTTAAATTGCAGGAATTCAGCAGACAAGCAGACGGCACACTTGATGGAAAGCGGTTACCATCGCTTATAGACATTTGCAACACCAAAGGTGCTACAAATGCGCTGCTGCTCTCTTAAGTGAGACTGGAACCTGGTCACTAATGCCGGAACACAACTCAAGGTTGTTATGGCGACATACTTTAGACCAGGGGTGGTAGCCATCCAGTCGGGCAAATGCCCTACCATCTGGCAAAGTTTTGTAATATATGTTTGAAAATAAGTAAAATTGATAAATGTTGACCGGGATATAAGCTTTCAGTTTTCAGGTGTTGCTCTAACAGACAGTAAAAATCCCAAAAGTCGTATTTTCAAAATCTGCTAATTTTTAATTCAATTTACAAATTCATCATTTTCAATTGATTTATTACAATATATTACATACATACATACATAACTTCACGCCAGTTCCCTTGCGGGGTAGGCATGAACAACAAAGCGCCATTCAGGCTTATTCTTAGACACCTCACTTGCTTCTTTGACGTTCATAACTCTTGTCATGCACGCTCGTCTGTTCTTAAGGCTCCTGAATTTTGCATTGCATCATGCAATCTTTCCACATGCCCGAACCACCGGAGCATTCCTTTCCTTACCTTCACCCCGACACTCTCTTTCAGACCAACTCTCTTTCTTACTTCGGTATTACGAACGCGGTCCGCGAGCGTCACTCCGCAGATTTAGTATATATATTACAGTACATTACCTCTATTGATTTTAGAAATTATTATACTGAACGTATTGTTATCAATTCCCACTTGCCACGAGTACTTAAAAACCTGTTGTTTGGCGCCATATCAAGTTGACCTTTTTCGGCCTATCTAATATATAAAATTCTCGTGTCACAGTTTTCGTTGCCATACTCCTCCGAAACGGCTTGACCGATTTTGATGAAATTTTTTGTGCTTATCCGGTATCTATGAGAATCGGCCAACATCTATTTTTCATCCCCCTAAATGTTAGGGGTAGTCCACCCCTAAATTTTTATTTTTATTTTTTAGACAAAATTTTTAATTTCTATTTTTTTATGATACTACATACAAAAATACATACAACCCTAAATTTGTACCCCTCTACGATCAACCCCTATTTTTCATTTGTTAATTATAAACTTTAATTTTTTGGCAAGATTTTTAATCTTATTTTGTTATGACTTAGAATTAAAAAAAAATATATTACTCTTTTAGATTCACAATTAGAACCGGTACGTGGCGCTGGGATCGGGTTCTACAATTTTATTTTTTAAAGGCAGGACAATGTCTGCCGGGGCCGCTAGTGTTTATATAATTTGACGCTTGTTTAACGCATTAATTATATTATACACAAATAAATACATGTAGGTATATATATTACCAGGCGTGTCTTTTGTCTGCCAAAAGGAGTCAACTTTACTGCTACTTTCCGAAGTGTATCCATACTGATAGCTGATCGTTTTCAGCTTCTTGGCATTTCCTTTACGCAAACCCTTAACTTTAGTTCCTTATTCAATTTCAGAAGTTTTTATTCAAAATAAGTTCCACTGGAGAAAACTTTTTGAAGGTCATACATGTAAGTTAAAAATTAATTTTTACTTCCTATTCTATGTACACCGCTTCGCAACGTGTTGATGCTGTAAAGGAGAAGAAGCGGCAAGTAACTCCCCAGCAACATGTCTAGCTAAATATTGTTTTTCTTTATATTTCATATTCTATTTATATCTCAAATTCTTTTTTTTACAAGTTTTGTACAGAAGTATGTTACAGAATCACTTTTTGAAGAATTAATGGAGTTGTAGCAAACAATGCATACTCAATAAGACCAAGACAATAAAAGGTAACAAAAATAATGTTACAGTTATAATAATGACATGACGTGCTAAAATGTTATGCTGCAATATGTCTCCACAAATTCCTTACAAGCATGGCATGATAAAAAAAATATATATATATATATATGTGTGTGTGTGTGTTTGTGTGTGTGTGTGTGTGTGTGTGTGTCTATTATAGTCTATTATACATTCAACACAATACATTCAATAACATTCTTTTATTATTTATTATACGAAGTTACGATGACGTTTACAATCTTCAGGACCGAATAAGCCTCCTTGAATTTTGTTCTTATCTTTAAATTCAATGTACAAACTTGACACCTGCAACAGATTTCTTCTAGTTTACATTCTACCTAGTTTACCTCTATTGATTCGAGACAATAATATGACACGAAAAAATAGTACGAAATTCTTGTACTATTACCAATGCCCGCTTGCCATAAGTTCTCAAAACCTGTTATTTGGCGCCGTGTCAGGTTGACTATATAGTAGGTGCGTACATATTGTTTGACGCTTGTTTATGTATTTGATACTAGCGGCTTGGCGCGGTTTCACCCGCGCTCTGTCCTGCTCCCGTGGTATATAGCGTCATGTTATATAGCCTATGACACTATCGAACAATAAAAAAAAAATTAAAATCGGTTTAGTAGATCCATAGATTACCCCCTACAACGTCACAAACTCACAAACTTTACCTCTGTATAATATTAAGTACTAGCTAACCCGGCAAACTTCGTACCGCCTCAGAATCAATAAATAAGAAACTGAATGATAATTGCAGAATGTCTCAACTTTCGTAAAAAATGTGGTCAAAACTTAACCAGAACGAAAATAACGTTTGACATTCAAAACCAAAAAAAAATTAAAAAATAAACACTTCACTTTTAATTTGATTTCTGAACGACTTTTAAATTTAATTGATTTCTAAACGACGGGACGAACATCAAATGTTTGACAGGTAGGAATATTTTCTAAAGGAAAGCGAAATTGTTGTTACTCATCCGTGCAGGAACGGAGAAAGAATAAAATTTCCTGCGTTAGGGCAGCCTGTCGTAAAAGGCGACAAAACAACCCACAGCCAGGTGGAAGGGCATTTGCTCGACTGGATGGCGACCGCCCCTGGTCTAGTGTATGCCGCCATAACAACCTTGTGTTGTGTTCCGGCATTAGTGACCAAGTTCCAGTCTCCCTTAAGAGAGATGCAGCGCATTTGTAGCACCTTTGGTGTTACAAATGTCCACAGGCGATGGTAACCGCTTTCCATCAAGTTTTAAACCTTCCCTGGACTTCCACAAATAATTCAAAACCAAAATTAACCAAATCAGTCCAGCCGTTCTCGAGTTTTAGCGAGACTAACGAACAGCAATTGATTTTTATATATGAGAAGGAAGATAGATAACTTATAATCAATATATAATTATTTTAATTCTATTTGAGCAATTTTTGTTTCTATTATAAAAACTTTTCTTTCCTTTGGACCCCCCAATACATTTTGACCCAGGGCCCATCTAAGGCAAGCTACGCCACTGCTTTTTAACATGATAAGAATAAACCTGGTGCTGGTACCTACGCTCACGTGTGGAAGCGAGAGTTGGGTATGGAAGAGAGAGCATGAAAGTAGAGTAAACGCGGTCGAGATGCGAGCACTGCGCGAAATCTGCGGAGTGACGCTCGCGGACCGCGTTCGTAATACCGAAGTAAGAAAGAGAGTTGGTCTGAAAGAGAGTGTCGGGGTGAAGGTAAGGAAAGGAATGCTCCGGTGGTTCGGGCATGTGGAAAGAATGACTAAACAGATATACAATGCAAAAGTGGATGGATATAGAAGTCGTGGAAGGCCACGATACACCTTCCATGATCAAATTGATCGTGTACTAGCAGAAGGTGATGTCAGGAGCCTTAAGAACAGACGAGCGTGCATGACAAGATTTATGAATGTCAAAGAAGCAAGAGAGGTGTGTAAGAATTAGCCTAAATGGCGCTCTGTTGTTCGTGCCTACCCCGCAAGGGAACTGGCGTGAAGTTATGTATGTATGTATGTTATTTAACTTGCAAAAGATATATCTATGTATGTACGTAAGTTCGGGTAGAATCTTGCAAGTTAAATTAATTTGACCAAATTCCCGATTTCCGATTGAGCTGAAATTTTGCACGCATATGTATATCGCGTGACAATCTAATAATATGGTACCATGGAGCTGATCTGATGATGGAGTCGGAAGGTGGCCATAGGAACTCCTGTACTAAACAAGATAGACCCGTCGTGTTTGGGCTCGTTTTACTTGTCTTGGCTAGCACTCGGCTGCTACATGATATCCAGGATCTCAAAAGCTTGTATTTAAAAATCTTTTTAAAAAGGCTAATATTTATTCACAAAACACTTTGTTTATGTTAACCTGTTATACCACTATAAGACGGAGTCGCTGGGACTGGTTTAATTTTATTTTTATGTTGTGCAAACACTTATGTGATACTTGTAACAGGGAAGACGTGTAATGGAGTCGCATTTAAATAATATAAAAATTACGAAAAGTGTCCAAACGTGTAAAAGTTCTAACACTTCATGGACGCCAGTTTTAAGGCAGGTATGTACCGGTTAAACTTTTAAATTCTATAATTTTTAAGGCACGGGATACATAGAATAGGAAGTCAAATTTAATTTTAACTTATTTGTATGAGCTTCAAAAAGTGTTGTCAAGTGGAACATATTTTCAATAAAAACTTGAATTTGGAAGATTTTTTGATGGCTTTCGTGATCCATACGTTTGTATAGATAGTACAAATAAATAAAATTGAAGTGTCTGTATGTAATGTCGAAATAACAGCATTTTTACTAAATGCATATGACTTTCATACAAACGAATCGATATATATAAAAATCAATGCCACTTTTCGTTGTAATTTTATAACTTGAGAACGACTTTACCGATTTTGATGTAATTTTGTGTGTGTGTTTGAGTGGGTTCCCGGATGGTTTGGATTCGCAATTAGAACCGGTAGGTGGCGCTGAGATCGGGTTCTAGAATCCTCCTAATCACCTGGACCGATTATGGTGATTTTGTTTAAGTGTGTTTGAGTGGGTCCCCGGATGGTTTAAAGTCACAATTGGAACCGGTAGGTGGCGCTGGGATCGGGTTCTAGAATCCTCCTAATCACCTGGACCGATTATGGTGATTTTGTTTAAGTGTGTTTGAGTGGGTCCCCGGATGGTTTAAATCCACAATTGGAACCGGTAGGTGGCGCTGGGATCGGGTTCTAGAATCCTCCTAATCACCTGGACCGATTATGGTGATTTTGTTTAAGTGTGTTTGAGTGGGTCCCCGGATGGTTTAAAGTCACAATTGGAACCGGTAGGTGGCGCTGGGATCGGGTTCTAGAATCCTCCTAATCACCTGGACCGATTATGGTGATTTTGTTTAAGTGTGTTTGAGTGGGTCCCCGGATGGTTTAAATTCACAATTGGAACCGGTAGGTGGCGCTGGGATCGGATTCTAGATTCCTCCTAATCACCTGGACCGATTATGGTGATTTTGTTTAAGTGTGTTTGAGTGGGTCCCCGGATGGTTTAAATCCACAATTGGAACCGGTAGGTGGCGCTGGGATCGGGTTCTAGAATCCTCCTAATCACCTGGACCGATTATGGTGATTTTGTTTAAGTGTGTTTGAGTGGGTCCCCGGATGGTTTAAATTCACAATTGGAACCGGTAGGTGGCGCTGGGATCGGATTCTAGATTCCTCCTAATCACCTGGACCGATTATGGTGATTTTGTTTAAGTGTGTTTGAGTGGGTCCCCGGATGGTTTAAATCCACAATTGGAACCGGTAGGTGGCGCTGGGATCGGGTTCTAGAATCCTCCTAATCACCTGGACCGATTATGGTGATTTTGTTTAAGTGTGTTTGAGTGGGTCCCCGGATGGTTTAAATCCACAATTGGAACCGGTAGGTGGCGCTGGGATCGGGTTCTAGAATCCTCCTAATCACCTGGACCGATTATGGTGATTTTGTTTAAGTGTGTTTGAGTGGGTCCCCGGATGGTTTAAATCCATAATTGGAACCGGTAGGTGGCGCTGGGATCGGGTTCTAGAATCCTCCTAATCACCTGGACCGATTATGGTGATTTTGTTTAAGTGTGTTTGAGTGGGTCCCCGGATGGTTTAAATCCACAATTGGAACCGGTAGGTGGCGCTGGGATCGGGTTCTAGAATCCTCCTAATCACCTGGACCGATTATGGTGATTTTGTTTAAGTGTGTTTGAGTGGGTCCCCGGATGGTTTAAATCCACAATTGGAACCGGTAGGTGGCGCTGGGATCGGGTTCTAGAATCCTCCTAATCACCTGGACCGATGGACCGATTTTGGGAATTTTGTTTTTGTGTATTTGAGTGGGTTCCCGGATGGTTTAGATTCGCAATTGGAACCGGTAGGTGGCGCTGGGATCGGGTAGTAGATTTTTATTTTTTTAGAGCAGGACAACGTCTGTCGGGGCCGCTAGTAAAATTCATAAAAACGAATCGCAACGGACAAGGTGAAAAACTTCAACTGACAAGTGACAAAATGAATCGCAACAAAATTTTAACTTGAAGATTGTTAATGTACTTGTCCAATTTGAAAACCTGCCCGTAAAACTTCAAGTTAAAAATTTTTTGCGATTCATTTTGTCACTTGTCAGTTGAAGTTTCACTTCTACTATGTGTCCCAGCAAAAATTTCGATTTTTCGCAGGTTTACTGCAAATTATGATTTGGATAGGTTAGATACATTTTAATTAATGCATTTTTTATTTAAACATGTTTTACTTTATCAAACAAAAAATTGAATTTGATCCAGAACCATAAAAACATCCATAGTCTACTCTAAAATTACCCAGCCACGCGGAGAGCAGAGGTATAGTTCGATGCAAACTTAAGGTGGCCTCCATTAATGGCGGCTCGGAACATCACAGTTTCCGATGTGCAGAACGCGATTTTAGGTATTAGAGGGACGAGGTATATCCTCGCTCGCGGGGGGCCTTTAGCTTGCTAGGAGAGCAAAGGACCTTCTACCCTCGCACAACGAAGTGGGGTGTGTTCTCCCAGGATACACTCCAGGCACTTTATTGCGCTGGATCGACTGGGCGTAACTATGTTCTATATCTCAGCCTTTCCAACACAAACAAAAGCGCAGGGTCGACAGGGAGGAGGGGGTTTTTAGTGGGTATTGGGGTTGCTCGCTCGTGCAGCAACGCTCGGAGTCTTCCACACTATTCTGTGACGTCGATCGCGGACGGAGCACCGCCAAGAGCATACTATTGCTGCAGTGTTATCGTCCCCGACCGACGCGTGTCGTTCCCCTAGCAACGACCCAGTTTGTGCGTAAATCGGTTAAGCATTTTCCCTCGCCTCAAAACAAAACAAAAAAAAATATCCTCGCTCGCTTGCTTTCTCATTTACGGGACTTTCCCGGCGCTCGGCTCACCAGGGCTGCCAATTCAGCGCTTTCGGAGCTAGATATTGCGCTTTTTAGGGCAAACCAGCTCCCAAATTTATTAAACAACTTCCAGCGCTAAATCTTGCCCTTTTTGTAATATGCAAATATCTAATTTATTTTATAATAAATATATATGAATATCTATACTGATATTATAAAGAGGAAAGATTAGATTATTTGTTTGCATTGAAGAGGCTCCGAAACTACTGAACCGATTTGAAAAATTATATCACTGTTGGCAAGCTACACTATCCCCGGGTGACATAGGCTTATATTGTATTTACAAAAAAAATTAGGGATCCTTACTAAAACTCCAATAATGTAACCCAAGGTGTAAAAAAATACCTAAAATCGCGTGCGCTCCGAAAATTATTGATGATAGCATAAAATAATGTACTACGATTTTGCAGAAAACATCATTATTTACAAAAAGTGTCGCGACAGTATATGTCTAACTATTATAGTTATGCCACAATAAGTGTTCTTTTATTTTAAAAATTTAATTAAAATGGCGCCGCTAGAAAAGGCTCTTTATTTGTATCTTAGTATTCATCCTTATCAAAATAAATTACTTCATATTCAAGACTGCCTCAATACCTTTATAAAAAATTTTGAATTATTCAATTCGGACATTCCATTCGAAAGATATCACGAGTTTAAAAATGTAAGTATTAGAACATGCGGCCTTGACGCTTTTTTGTAACAGAAAAATCCTAAGACCCGTCTATATAGAAGTTTCACTTCAATAAATTACTTCATATTCAAGACTGCTTCAATACCTTTATATAACTTTTTGAATTATTCAATTCGGACATCCCATTCGAAAGATATCGCAAGTTTAAAAATGTAAGTATTAGAACACGCGGCCGTGACGCTTTTTCATGAGCGGAAAATCGTAAGACCCCGTCTATATAGAAGGTTCACTTCAATAAATTACTTCATATTCAAGACTGCTTCAATACCTTTATATAACTTTTTGAATTATTCAATTCGGACATCCCATTCGAAAGATATCGCAAGTTTAAAAATGTAAGTATTAGAACACGCGGCCGTGACGCTTTTTCATGAGCGGAAAATCGTAAGACCCCGTCTATATAGAAGGTTCACTTCAATAAACGTTGTTACTCACAGCGAAAGTGCGGTGGCGAGCGGAAGCCGTGCAGTATGTGCAATTACTTAGCATATTGTTGATAACGAATAATAATAAAAACATTATTTTTTCAGACGTTGGTAGCCAGTGGTGCATGGACGTGCTACTTTAATCTAGGACTATGTGTGGGAACACCTACGGTGATGCTGCCCCAGCTGAGGAGTGAGGCCAATTCCACGGAGGCCATCAGCGAAAACTTGGCCTCTTGGATCCGTAAGTAATATGTATAGGAGTGCCAGCAGTGAAGCATGGTCTGTAATTGAGCGACACAAACAAGAGTGTGTGTCACGTAGAAATATCGCATCAGGAACTCCCGCATCCGCGGCAGTCTTAATTTAATTTTTTTTTTATTGCAGGAGATCAGCAGACAGGCAGACGGCCCACTTGATGGAAAGCGGTTACCATCGCCTATGAACATTTGCAACAGCAAAGTTGCTACAAATGCGCTGCTGCTCTCTTAAGGGAAACTGGAACCTGGTCACTAATGCCGGAACACAACTCAAGGTTGTTATGGCGAAATACTTTAGACCAGGGGTGGTAGCGATCCAGTCGGGCAAATGCCCTACCACCTGGCTGTAGGTTGTTAAGTCGCCTCTTACGACAGGCCGCCCGGCCGCAGGAAATAGTATTCTTTCTCCGTTCCTGCACGGATTCATGACCGTGATATAGCAGACAAACTGAAAAGTCATTTACGTTGGTACAGCCAGGTTGTACGGAGCCTGGCTGATTACATGGAGAACAAAAGTCTAGCCATGCCGCCTCCGCCAGGTCCCAGTAGAAAGGGAACAATAAAAAAATGCTGACTTAACGTTATGAAGGATGACATGCGTACCAATAGTTTAAATACAAGAGATGCCGAAGACCGCACGAAGTGAAGAAAAAAAGGAGGAAAGCAGAGCCTAGGCATTAGAGCAAACGCTCCAAACACAACCGGAATTTAACATGACACTTGACATTTCATTCTCGTTGCTATGATGACGCATATGGTGATTACATTATATTTAAAGCTAAATTGAAAAGTACTGTAGTGGAACACTTATAAGCCAATAGATGGCGCTATGCAATAATTGATGTCACAAACGTTTCCCGAAACATACAAAGAATATATACAAAATTTCGACTATAACAGATGGGGCCTTGCTGGAAGATCGTCCTTTGAGACGAAGGAGCATTCGATCTCGCTCCTCCAACCGGCAGGGTCTCTCCCTTCACTGGTGACCCCGACGTGAGGACATCAATTCTTGCACAGCGCCATCTATTGGCTTGTAAGTGTTCCACTACAGTACCTTGCTTAAAAAGGGATACACTATTGAAGAATATTTAAATAACAAAACTGCATTAACATAGTTGCTCGCTCCAGCCTTTTACACTATCTTCTGTATGACGTTAATATTTTGCATAACATCTAAGGAATCTATGGAGATTTGTTCCAGTACGAATTCTTAGTATGTAATTATTGCGACGGTAACAATATTTTTTGTTTTTTACAACTCCATTAATTCTTTGAAAAGTAATACAACTTCTATATGTGTTTAAAAAAGAGTCTGAGAAAATACATCCGAATTTGAATTTGAATATTTGATAGTAAATTGCAACGACGATATTTAAAAAAAAAATCATTCCAAGTGGAGATCCTGCATATAAGCTGGCTCTGTGTAGAGTTTTATTTAAATCCGTACAGTAGTTTTCACGTGATATTCTAACAGATAGACAGACAAAGATCCAAAAACTTGCATTTTCGATCCGGCTTGTCGGAATTAGCCTAAATAGATAATTATTTCTAAGTTATTATGTTACAACATTCGTTAAATCAACTTGCAGAAGTAGTGGAATATTTAAATCAGTATTATTTACTTTCCAGCTGCCATCTTCTTGTACGCGGGGTTGCCCTGGGTCATCATTCTTCCCATAATCTTGCATTACTTTGGAAGAAAAAAAACTTACATATTTGTCACAGCTGCCAGTTTAATTAATTTCGTTATCTACTATTTGAGCACTAACATGACTATGTTCTTCATAAGCGAAATTTTTCAAGGACCTAACTCTGCCTCACATCTCACTACAGCAGTGATCATTGTAACCGAGTACTCGTTACCTAAATACCGTGGAATATTCCTGACGTTGAAGTCTGCTACCTTTTTTTGGGGTATGTGGGTAGCAAATGCTATTGGAACTTTCTTTCATTGGAAAATAATAGGACTGGTTGGAATTGCATGTTCAGTATACGGCCTAATGATTGTCATATTCTGGCCCGAATCACCTTATTGGCTGGCAGCGAATGGAAAATTTGAAAAATGCACTGAAGCTTATAAATGGCTTAATGGAAATGATGAAGAATCGGAAAAAGATTTACAAAACATGATTAACTTTCAGAAAGAATTGGCTAAGACTAGAAAAAGTACACTTCATGCTAAAGAATATATTGGTAATTTGTATAAAACTATAATGAGTAAAGTGTTCTTCAAACCTATATTGTTAGCTGCTTTAACAATATGTCTGTATTCATTTTCTGGTAAAATAATTATAAGTGTTTATGCTGTTGAAGTTCTATCACAGATCACTAATAAATCTGCAGTATATAGTGGCATGCTTATTCTAGATGGAGTTACAGTATTGAGTATGTATATAGGTTCTATAATAGCAAAGTTTGTAAGGCGTCGTACCTTTTTAATAACTTCTTCATTTTTTGCAATTTTGTTTTTATTTAGTTTATCATTGTATTTATACTTAATCAAATCCTCGGTGATTATAGAAAACAAATATTTATCTATAGCGTTGTTGATGGGATTTTCTATATCAATATGTTGCGGTCCGATGATATTATCTAGTACGATAGCTGGCGAATTAATTTCTATAGAATCTAGAAGTTTATCTGTGTGCGTTATTGCATTATTTTTTAAACTTTTAATCGGTACTCTAGTAAAAGTATCTCCACAAATTTTCAAATCGTTTAGTATGCCTGGTGCGTTTCTTTTCTTTGCTGTGACGTGTTCATTCTTTCTGATATTGATTTACAAATTTTTGCCTGAAACCAAGGATAAAACTTTGCACGACATAGCTGTAACCATACGAGGGGCAAAGCAAAGTTCGGATCGTTTACTCCAAATTAATACACATATGGCCTACACTATCATCCGATACTGCCTTTTCGTGCCCAAATTTACATACACCCTCCGATGTTGCCAACTCTGGAAACAAACCTCTCTTTTACAGACGTTGGACAACATCGTGAGGGATACCCTCATATCCATCATAAATTTAGAAATGGACGACCGTGCATGGTCTCAGTGTTCTCTCCCGGTAAACTGGACAGTGGTTACAAGCACACCCATCATTTTATAATAATACACTTCTGGACAACACTACATTCCGATTAGCCGCGAGTTTACGCCTGGGGGCACCATGTTGCGTACCACATCACTGTCAATGTGGAGTTATGGTAGACCGATTTGGACACCACGGGTTGTCATGTTTAAAAAGCGCAGGAAGAAGATCTCGTCATGCCAGCCTCAACGACATCATTCGCCGAGCTCTTGTCAGCGTCGGCGTCCCGGCCATTCTGGAACCAAATGGCCTGGTGCGTGACGATGGCAAGAGACCGGACGGAATGTCACTCGTCCCTTGGAAGATGGGGCGGCCGCTAGTGTGGGATGCGACCTGTGTTGACACACTGGCCCCGTCACATCTTCCAATGACCGAGTCAGGGGCTGGCAACGCTGCCGCTTCAGCTGAGGACGTCAAACGGCGCAAATATGGAGCCTTAGGAAGGGGTTACATATTTGTGCCGTTTGGGGTTGAAACATTAGGCCCGTGGGGTCCGTCGGCAAAGAGTTTCTTTAAAGACATATGTAAGAAACTCTTTGACACTACCCGTGATCAGAAGGCTGGCTCATATTTTGCACAACAAATAAGTATTGCCATACAGCGTGGCAATGCAGCCAGCCTTCTGGGCACGCTCCCCGTTGGCAATGATCTGCTACATAATGTATTTTAGTTATAATGTCTTTGGTTTTTTATTTTTATAATTAGACAGAGAGAGAGAGAGAGAGATAACACTTTATTGCACATCAAAATATACAATTACAAAAACAGACCATACTTACAATATTTTCTAAGCAATACAATAGGCTGCCTTATCGCTCAAAGCAATCTCTTCCATGCACCCTAAATGAAAGAAATTTGAATCAGGCGATGTAGGTGGTGCAGAAAAAAAGGAAATATATATATATATATATATATATATATATATATATATATATATATATATATATATGTCATATATATGCATTAATACATAAGTTATTATAATAAATGTATTAGCATGATTACATTCTGTTATAAAGGCAGCTATTTATGGACGAATAGTGTTTTCTGAGCAAATTTCTAAATGTTAGCAAGGATTTGGCCTTTCTGATAGTAAGAGGCAGCATATTCCAATATTTGAAAGCCTGCATTGTAAAAGAATTATCATAATAGAATCAAGTCTGTGCAGGCGTCATAAGTTCTCGGTACGTATCATGGCGTAAATTGTAGACATGGATAGGCGAATGGAATGAAAACGTTCCTTAAGGCATTGGGGACTATTAGGAGTACATAATATGTTATAAAGGAGAGTGGATTGTGAGTATTCCGGCGACAATGAATAGGAAGCCACTTGAGTCTTTTACTATATTCGGAAACATAGTCATATTTTCGCAATCCAAATATGTACTTGATACAAAAATTCCGAAGCTTGTTCAGCTGTTTTAGATAGCAGGCGTCAGCGTAAGCAATTATGGGTATTCAGCGGCACCCTGACCTTCAGGACGACGCAGATACTTACCGGACACGGATGTTTCGATAAGTATCTGTGTCGCATTGTGGGCTGCTTGCCTTCCCCGGACTGCCGCCAGTGCGGCGCGCCCGACACGGCGTTACACACGCTAGTCGAGTGCGCCGCATGGGCGCCGCAGCGTTTCGAACTTGAGACGCACGTAGGTCCAGTCGACTCGCTCTGCGACTTGGTCAAGGCCATGTTGCAGAGCGGCGACAATTGGGGGGCTGCGGTTACTTTTTGCGAGACAGTAATGTCACTCAAGGAGGCCGCAGAACGCAATAGGGAGAGGAGTCCTGCAGCACGTGCCAATGCGTCTTCTCGAGGTCGCCGGCCTTCAGCTGGCACCCGGAGAGGCAGGTACGCGCATTACTTCCCTCCCTAAATTAGGTTCCGTTTACCGCGGGGGGCCTTTAGCTTGCTAGGAGAGCAAAGGAACTTCTACCCCCGCACAACGAAGTGGGGTGTGTTCTCCCAGGGCACACTCCAAGCACTTTATTGCGCTGGATCGACTGGGCGTAACTATGTTCTAAATCTCAGCCTTTCCAACACAAACAAAAGCGCAGGGTCGACAGGGAGGAGGGGGTTTTTAGTGGTTATTGGGGTTGCTCGCTCGTGTAGCAACGCTCGGAGTCTTCCACACTATTCTGTGACGTCGATCGCGGACGGAGCACCGCCAAGAGCATACTATTGCTGCAGTGTTATCGCCCCCGACCGACGCGTGTCGTTCCCCTAGCAACGACCCAGTTTGTACGTAAATTGGTTAAGCATTTTCCCTCGCCTTAAAACCAAAAAAAAAAGCAACTATGGGAATTGCGCTGGATCGGACTGGGCGTAACTACGTTCTAAGTCTCAGCCTTTATTTCATAAAAAGCGCGGGGCACATGGGAGGAGGGTGGTTTTAGTGGGTAGTAGGTGTTGCCCGTGCAACTTCTCTGAGTCTCCACACAAGCTGGCTTGATTATTGTTCGGATTGCCCCTTGTCTAAGGGGAAAGCCTTCATGATCAACTATAGTCTAATCCCTTGCAAAGGACCCAGTATTGTGCGTAAATAGTATTTCCCCGCCTTAAAAAAAAAGCAATTATGGGAAGCAAGAGAGACTCAGCAAGCGTAATCTTGGTAGCAGTGGGCAAAAAGTTTCTTAATCTTCTGAGGGATCTAGAAGATAAGAAGACTGCGACTTAAATCGGTGATGTGAGGCCGCCAAGACAGTTCCTTATCAATGATTAAGTTTAATAGAACTACGTTTTAACGGTTTTAAGCGCGGTAATTTTATTTGATTTTGGTTTTTCCGACGTTTCGGCCACTTTTCAGTGGCTGTGATCACGGAAGACAAAGATGTCAAGTGTCAACGAGTATTGTTAAAGTTTTATTTAGCCTACCGCCAACTTATTAATTTTAATTATTTAATTTTTAATTTTGTTTATGGTTATTAATTAATCTATGGGAGCCTAATCTAATTTACTACCGCTTCGCAACATGTTATGGCTTGAAGAGAAGAAGCGGCGCAAGAAACTCTTCAGCAAACATGCCTAGCTCTAATAATTTTATATAATATTAAAATGGGTGGAAGGAAAAATAAAAGTAATTATCAGTCAAGTTGGTTTGTGTTCCGTTGTAGGCAGAAAGAGCTCACAGTGTCTTGAGGTCTGGCAGCTGGTTTTTGCTGGGTTTGGGTCTTAATAGTTTTGATAATTGGATCCCAAACAGGTGGTACTTGCCAACCATCTTCTCTATTGAAATTTGGGTGTTTTTTGATTTCAATAGCCTCACGCATCATTCTAGGTATGAAACGATTCTCTTTCGCGAGGATTTGTGGGTTATCGAATCTGATGTAGTGGTTGGGTTTATCCAGCGTGTGTTCACTGATCGCAGACTTCGTAGACCTTGTGTGTTTCATGTCAGCAATGTGTTCTTTTACTCGTGTTTTTATGCTCCTCTTTGTTTGCCCAATGTATGACAATCCACACTCACAATCAAGCTTGTAAACCCCTGCATCCTGGAGTGGGATATTGCATTTCACAGGTCTCAGAAATTGGGTAATCTTTTTCTGCGGCTTGAAATATGTTTTGATTGAAGCTCGCCTGAGGATGTGACCAATTCTGTCTGTGACCCCCTTGATGTAGGGTAGGGTAGCAGGGCACCGCTCAACTGAAGGTGGTTTGGGGCCTTTGTGACGTTGGTGTGGAGTCTTCAGCTGATTGCGTTGTAGAACTCGCTTGACATGCTGAAGCTCTCCAGCTATGTGGTTCTCGTCACAAATTTTCCGTGCTCTCTGAAACAAAGATTTGCCCACGGTAGCTAACTGACTAGGATGGTGGTGAGACGAACCATTAAGGTATTTATCTGTATGGGTAGGTTTCCTATACACCGTATGACCAAGAGTATTGTCAGGGTTCCTTAGGATGAGCACATCCAGAAAAGCTAATTTATTATTTGCCTCTAGTTCCATAGTAAATTTAATATTACTGCTAATGGAATTGAGATGATCTAGAAATGCAGAGACTTTATCGTTTGGGAGGACGGCAAAAGTATCGTCTACGTACCTTTTATACATCTTCGGGTTAGCCGGAGCGGTATCCAGTGCCTTCTGCTCGAAGTCTTCCATAAAAATGTCAGCTACGACAGGAGACAGCGGTGAGCCCATGGCTACACCGTTGATTTGGTCGTAGAAGCCGTAGTCCCACACGAAATAGCCAGATGTGAGGCAATGTTTTAGTAGATCTGCATATTCCTCAGGCATGTTATTATCTATTAGCTTCCTTTTGACAATCTCAATGCAGTCTTCCACTGGTAAACTGGTAAATAAGGACTGGACATCAAAACTGACTAGTACTTCATCCTCAGCCAATATCAAATTTTCAATTGCGCTGATGAAGTCGAAGGAATCCTTGACATGGTAGGGTGTGTTGCCGCGGAGATTGTTGAGTGTCTTCGCGAAATGTTGTGCCAGTCTGTATGTTGGTGAGTCAAGCTGGCTAACTATAGGGCGCAAGGGGATGTTGTTTTTGTGAAGTTTAGGTAACCCATACAGTTTAGGCGCTTTGGCGCAAGATGGTGTGAGTGCGGATACGTCTAAGCTTAATTTTTCGGAGTTTTTTTTCATAACCGCGATTGTTTGTTTGGTTACTTTATCCGTGGGGTCAGTTTTGACCTTTTTATAAGTGCTTTCGTCCGATAAAAGATCTTGTATTTTACTATTGTAATCAGACGTATCCATGACGACAGTCGCGTTACCTTTATCTGCACGGAGCACGGTTATTTCTGGTTTATTGCGAATGTTTTTTAAGGCAATATATGTAGCACGAGTGAGATTCGGTTTGGGTAGACGACTACGGCGTAAAACCGATGAGATATCTTGTCGTATAGCTTCCGCATCCTCTTTCTGCATGCTGTTCCTTACCAGACATTCCTCTACGTTGCAGATTATGTTTTCAAAAGGTATTTTTCGCGGGGTTATTGCGTAATTAAGGCCTTTTTCTAATACCGAAACGGTGTTTTTATCGAATGTTTGTTTTGACAGGTTAACCACCGACAGTGACATATGATTAGTGGTCGCGTTTCCGTGCACATCAACAATTGCTTCACAATGGAGCTCAGGTATATTTTTTTGCGCGTTCCTTGTACCAAGATGTTTGTTTTGGTTTGTTAGCATTTGGTTGTATTTTGAAATTTGGCGGTTTTTTAGTTGTTCATATTTGACCTTTGCTCTCTTGTTAACAATATCAATGTAGTTTTGGAAATCTTCTGTCGATAGTATTACCTGTATTTCATTGTTTTGCGTCTCGATAGCTCTATCTACGTGGTTCAAATTTAAACGGTGTTGGCGGATAAGGCATCTTAATAACTTTAAACTAGCCTGGCGTAGAATGCTGGCGCTTCCCGATATATCTTTTTTAGATGTTAATTTTACACATACCGGTATAATATTATTATCGCGACACCTTTTTAAGAAATTTAACGATGTCACTAAACGCGCATGTTTTGTTTTTAGGCACTCACACCGCCGAATTTTATTTGCGATTTCCAGACCGTACTGGTTCACATAATATTTTCTTAAGTTTTCGCGACTTGTATACATAATAAAACTACGTTTTAACGGTTTTAAGCGCGGTAATTTTATTTGATTTTGGTTTTTCCGACGTTTCGGCCACTTTTCAGTGGCCGTGATCACATAGCTGGAGAGCTTCAGCATGTCAAGCGAGTTCTACAACGCAATCAGCTGAAGACTCCACACCAACGTCACAAAGGCCCCAAACCACCTTCAGTTGAGCGGTGCCCTGCTACCCTACCCTACATCAAGGGGGTCACAGACAGAATTGGTCACATCCTCAGGCGAGCTTCAATCAAAACATATTTCAAGCCGCAGAAAAAGATTACCCAATTTCTGAGACCTGTGAAATGCAATATCCCACTCCAGGATGCAGGGGTTTACAAGCTTGATTGTGAGTGTGGATTGTCATACATTGGGCAAACAAAGAGGAGCATAAAAACACGAGTAAAAGAACACATTGCTGACATGAAACACACAAGGTCTACGAAGACTGCGATCAGTGAACACACGCTGGATAAACCCAACCACTACATCAGATTCGATAACCCACAAATCCTCGCGAAAGAGAATCGTTTCATACCTAGAATGATGCGTGAGGCTATTGAAATCAAAAAACACCCAAATTTCAATAGAGAAGATGGTTGGCAAGTACCACCTGTTTGGGATCCAATTATCAAAACTATTAAGACCCAAACCCAGCAAAAACCAGCTGCCAGACCTCAAGACACTGTGAGCTCTTTCTGCGTACAACGGAACACAAACCAACTTGACTGATAATTACTTTTATTTTTCCTTCCACCCATTTTAATATTATATAAAATTATTAGAGCTAGGCATGTTTGCTGAAGAGTTTCTTGCGCCGCTTCTTCTCTTCAAGCCATAACATGTTGCGAAGCGGTAGTAAATTAGATTAGGCTCCCATAGATTAAATAATAACCATAAACAAAATTAAAAATTAAATAATTAAAATTAATAAGTTGGCGGTAGGCTAAATAAAACTTTAACAATACTCGTTGACACTTGACATCTTTGTCTTCCGTGATCACGGCCACTGAAAAGTGGCCGAAACGTCGGAAAAACCAAAATCAAATAAAATTACCGCGCTTAAAACCGTTAAAACGTAGTTTTATTATGTATACAAGTCGCGAAAACTTAAGAAAATATTAAATGATTAAGTTTTTATTAACGTTTTAAAAATGCTGTAGCTTAGTGTTTATTTAATATCAGTCATAAATAATCTTTGACAATATCCAAGAACATCATCGTCCTAATGTCGTCTGTGTTGTTTACAAAAAATGTACTTTGTGACCTTTTATTTTTTTCATTTCAATGATATCTACCTGCATATTAATACAACGTTGCAAGGTATGGATTTCCAGTGCAAAAACCAGTTATTTCTGTTACTGCGATTGTAAACAAAGCGATGTAGCGCTGTACACGCGAAACACGTATTGGACATAACTCGTGATGGTTTCGCTGAATTATATCTGACTTGCTTATATTAGCACCATTCAGGGAATTCTAAAATCAAAGGACCAGGGGCGAATTAGTATGGAGTCTGGGCCGAATACTCAACAGTTATAAAGCCCACGCTATTTGAAAGCTTTTGGGGTTTTATTTAATTCATACTATGGCAGCCATGTCGAAGTCTTGCGCAAACATGATTTGGTGCACGCAATAATATAATATTACTTTGGGAGTTTATAGCATTAGCATATTCTGTTTTATATTTAAGAAAAACAATGTGTTTATATTTTTACATTGTTTTATTATCATGTACATACATTTAAACATTTTTATTTCAATACTCATAACTACAATCAATTTTTAATAATATGCAAACCAAGCATCCAAACAATCTTAATATAGCAAATAGGTACCTATGTGGTAGGGACTATGTTATATTTTTGATATATTGTTACATACCGACACAGAAATGCGCACACCTGCAGGTCGTAAAACGCAGTTTTATTGCCACCGGATTTAGGAATTCTTTTCTTTACTTTGTGTTTAGAATTTGTAGTTAAGAAAACATGCTATTGTTTTTCTACTTCTTTTATGGTCGTCATTAGTGTCGAACTAATCCTCGCTTGCCAGGTGTGCGGATTAACTCGGTGAACACGGTCCTTTGTTCTATTATACAGTTTAGTATAAAACAATGACCGAACGGAGGGGTGAGGCAGTCGAGCGACGAGTACGATACAAGCAAGACGTGTACATTCGACAAGCGATATAGTGACGGACTTTGCGCGTGTTATTGAATTGTGCATTACATTGGGACTTATTGCGTCTAGTTATATTTGTACCTATGTTATACGTGTTGGTATAGTTTTAATAAACTCTTTAGTAATTTCAACGGCATTCTAATTCGAGTCCCACACTCGTAACAGTATTATAATAAAAAATCTGTTACATTTATTTTTTATTTCTTATTGCATGAGATCCGCAGACAGGCGACGGCCAACCTATTGTTAAGCGATTACTATCGCCTATGGACATTTGCAACACCTAAGGTGTTACGTTTTGAAGAAGTCTGGAACCTGGCCACTAATGCCGGAATACAACTCAAGGTTGTTGTGGCGGCATACTCTAGACGAGGGATGGTAGCCATCCAGACGGGCAGATACTCTACCACCTGGCATTCGTTTTAATATTTGTTATAAAAAAGTAGAATTACACTTATATCTTTCGAAAGGTACTGTGCGAAGAATGCTTAAATCTGGTCAAATAATGGTAGAGTAATCAAAACAGCAATTAAGAACCACATAATAGTGTTATTTCAATTGTTTAGTCTTAAAATCTACGAAAATCACTGTTCGCGCTTTTTTTTTATTGGACTTGACTTTATGTTGTTGTTCCGAAAACCTTACAACTTTACCGGGGTTTTTGGGGCGAGTGCCTTCGCGAAGCGAAGGCGCTCGAGCCCGGGGGGCAACTTGCTCGAGGGAGCTTCCTAAGGAGTTTTACCTCGGCTGGACTGTTGCCATGAGAGGGGGATGAATTTAATGATGCCCACCATAGGGCGACACAAAGCACTAATTGAGAACGGGCGACGGGTAATATAAAGCCCGAGGGGAAGGATCCCGGCGGGCCGGGATCGGTGGTTCGCAGCGGCCTACGCTATCTTACTGCCGTTTCGCAACGTGTTATGGCTGGGAGAGATGAAACGGCGAAAGAAACTTCCCAGCAACACGCCTGGTCTATCCTGTGGGGGGGCTATGTCTCCTAGCGTCCCTCGCAGGGACGTGGAGAGATCTTGATTGGCGGCGCCTGAGATGCCGCCGTCTGTGTCTGTCTGTCCGTGCCTGCCAGCCTGCCGTCCTAACCGCGGGCGGGCTGATCCGGGCCAGCCGTTTTGTTATAACGTCGACCCTGTCCGTGAGGACGTTACGCGGTCGTCGCACGAGAGCCTTTCGCCGAGGCTTATAATCGGACGCGGACACGACGAGCGGATTTCGATGGTGCGGCGCGAGATTGAAATACTTACGCGAGAGCGACGTAATGCAGTTTTTGATGGAGGGAAGCTCCAGATCGCGGTGGAGGTCGACGTTACGCATATAGAGGGGAGCACCGACGGCTCTGGTGTTCGCACTCTATTCCGACTTAATTGCTATAATATAATAGAAGATTGTTACACGACAGGTGAAAGTGACATATCTAGGCACGAGATAGTTTAGCGCACGAGCGTAGCGTGGGCGCTTATAATTCGAGTGCTTAAATAGGCCTTTCACCCGAGGTTAACACTCTGTTTTTAATTTCGAATATGAGGAAAGTAAATAAAAACTGATTAATTAAACAAACAACTACTTCTATAATAAAATCAGGCGTTAAATGCATATATAAATCTGATGGAACGTTATCACGTACGTCACATATGAAACGTCAAGTAATTTTTTTTTCTGTGGCATTTTACCCGCCAATACGATTTGTCACTGATGATAATAAATATTTAACTCAAAAATATGTAAATTAAATAATAATTTAGTATAGTAATTGTTGATATTTTTTTGATTACAATTTATGCCGCGATTTGACAGTGCCTGTAAAAAAGTTGGGACATGAGTCGCATGTATTATCTATGGTTTGCATAGTTTTTAAAAATTTATTGGAGTCTTTGGCGCGAACTGAAAGGAGATGTTGTGCTGTGCAGTTTTATATTCTATAAATGTGTAAAATGACTCTAAAATAAACAATAGTTGTAAGATATTGATAGTTTTTGAGTAGCAATTATGTGTTTTGTGAGAAATGTGAACTGTATAGTCAAATGTGGCCTTTGTAGTTTTCACAAGAACTCCATTGAATGATGTGAATTGTAGCCTACAATACAACTGCGCCTGGCTTAAAGGCCTAGTTGCCAAGCCTTATACATAAAAAAAACTAATTTTTTTGGGAGTTTTTGGCGGGAACTGATAGGAGATGTTGTGCTGTGCAGTTTTTTTTTCTAAAAATGTGTAAAATGAACAATAGTTGCAGGATATTGATAGTTTTTGAGTAGTAATTATGTGTTTTGTGAGAAATGTGAACTGTATAGTCAAATGTGGCCTTTTGAGTTGTCACAAGAACTCCGTTGAATGGCACTAGCTGATCACCTACAGTTCAGCTGTGCTACACATAAGCTTGAGAATATGAAGAAACTATATTGTAAACTAAGATCTGGCTTAAAGGCCTAGCTGCCAAGCCATAAACTTAAATAATAATAATCTATTTTTTTTGATAGCAGGGAGAATCGCTTCCCAGGGACTAAAAGTGTTTTATCTATTTGATTAGGCAACTCTAAGCGTAATTTCAGATAAAAAAATGAAAAATAAATTATATCCTAAGGGTCAGCGCAGACAGAACGGAACGCAGCGGAGAGGATTTTATTAACGCACTTGAAAATAAACTTTAAAATTATAACAATAAAGTGCATAAATGCTTGAATCTGACAAACGCGTCCTCGAAGATACGCGGGGATCCTCGCGCGGCGTCGAGTCGGCGCCCGCGGCGTACGCGTACTTTCAGTGTTGTCACTGAGTTTAAAGAGGGATGACGTCATTTTTTTAGATTCTGAATTCGAAGTACCTACATAACGAATAATAAATATAACCATCATTATACATTTATGAAATTGCTTTGTTTGTTAAAAATAATCTACATTTATACACTAACTGCAACAGTAAACGACATAACGGCTACCTGCTTTCACTTTATTCAAAAACCACTTTGTTTCAAAACAGTCTATTCTGTATAGCGACTAAAACTTACAATAAATTACCACTGAAAATTAAGGAACTCAACATCAAAAGCTTTAAATTAAAATTAAGACAATTATTAATAAAGAAAGCATATTACACAATACATGTATTAAATTATTACAATACATTCCTCGACCCATGTTCTTCGTCTAACTTTCTGACGCCTTATTTTATTAACATGTTCTTCCATTTCTTCTTCTTCCGCCAAAAGCACGATTATAATCATATCCCAGTCCACCATCGTTGAGGAACTTTCGCGACAAACTGGCATGTTTACTGTAGAGTGGTAACCCAGAACGGTTTACTCGGGCAGGCTCGCGAGCTCGCGCGCAAGCTCGTGCATACGCCATCCGTAAAGAAAATGCCCGAGACCGCGCGGGGATTATTCCTCTCTGTCTGCGCTGACCCTAAAAGTTATATGACGTAGGTTTTATCATTGTTAAGAAGTTCTCCCAAATTGCTCATGGTCCTTTTTCGAGTTAGGAGTAGGAGAGAAGGTAGTGGACGTCCTTCACAGGGCACAGTAGGGGTCTCCTTGGTCACAATCAGGGACGCGGCAAATTCTGTTCCTAGAAGCACCCCTGATGATAATGATCTGCATGATGTTGCGGTGGTACCTATTATCCGTGCAGGAACGGAGAAATAATACAATTTCCTGCGGCCGGGCGGCCTGTCGTAAGAGGCGACAAAACAACCCACAGCCAGGTGGTAGGTCATTTGCCCGACTGGATGGCTACCACTCCTGGTCTAAAGTATGTCGCCATAACAACCTTGAGTTGTGTTCCGGCATTAGTGACTAGGTTCCAGTTTCCCTTAAGAGAGCAGCAGGGCACTTGTAGCATCTTTGGTGTTGCAAATGTCCATAGGCGATGGTAACCGCTTTCAATCAAGTGGGCCGTCTGCTGAACTCCTGCAATAAAAAAATAAATAAAAAATAGTAATAATCACACAACTTCTTCCTGATGGAAACCGGTTCAGCGAGCCTCCACTAACCCTCGTGGACCTCCTGCATTCCCACAGTAATACCAAAAAAAATTAACTAAAGGACAGCCTTGGGCTCGGTGGACTGAAGTCTTGAGTAAGGTCGCCGGTAGAAGCTGGATGAGGGAAGCAAAGAACCAGGATATGAGGCGCAAACTTGGAGAGGCCTACTTGAAGAAATGGCTTATGCTGATGATATTGAAATGAAAAATATAAATTAGGCCTACCATCTGTCCAAATAAAAAGCTATTTCCAAAAAAATACCTAATGTATACAATAAGAAGTATTTGTCATAATAGAAAATGACCAGCAATAGGCAATGCAAACGCGATTGTATTCCGTTTTGTCATATAGAATACCCTTATTTTCAAAAGGCCATTATGAGTGTTGCCAGGATCAAAGCAGTATGCCGGAATTGAGAAAGAATATAAATTACTGCGGCCGGGCGGCCTCTCGTAAGAGGCGACAAAACAATCCACGGCCCGGAGACAGGGTATTTGCCCGTCTGGATGGCTGCCATTCCTGGTCTAGAGTTGGCCGCCATAACAACCTTGAGTTGTGTTTTGGTATTAATGGTCATGTTCCAGTCTCTCTTTAGAGAGAGGCAACATATTGATAGCACTTTTGGTGTTACAAATGTCCATAGGCGATGATAACCGCTTTCCATCAGGCAGGCCGTCTGCCTGTCTGCCGAACTCGTGCAATAAAAAAAAAACAAATTATTGTAAAAATTCGAAATAGAAATTATCAGAAAATTGTATATTTTGTCAAAGATTTACATGTAAAGTGTGCAAAATATATAAATAATTTATTAAATATATATGTAACTAGCTGTACCCGGCAGACGTTGTCCTGCCCTTAGAAATGAAATCTAGAACCCGATTGCAGCGACATTTACTGGGACCAATAGTTAATTTAAACCATTCTCGAATCCACTTTAATAAAAACAAAAAAATCATCGAAATAACTGCCACCGTTTAGGAAGACTTTAGCTGTGCCACCTACCGGTAGATCTATGATCTTAACCATCCCGGGATCCACTTGAACACACACAAAAATAATTTCACCTAAATATTGGAAGCCGATTAAAGCCAAATTAATTATTTTACATGTATTTTATCAATAAAATACTTGTAACTCCGACCGAAGCATCTGTTTTAAACGATATTCAGTGGTTTTACATCCTCTTTGACGATATTTGCAGCACGTATTCTGTCGATTCTATGTAAAACGTCATAAGGTTACATTAAAAAAGTTTATATTGTCCAAAGCGCTAAGGTTAGATTAGAAATAATTTTATATTTATGTGGTGGTTAGTATTCTTAAACTTTCTGATTTTCCGCACAATTTTCTTAAAGAAAGAAAGAAAGAAAATATTTATTTCTAAAAATGCGACAGTTTAATAGTGATTTATAATAACAATAATAGCATTGAAATTGTGTGCCGCAATTCGCGAAATGAGGTTGGCACTCAGTTTCTTGCTGTGCCGAAACATAGTCCGACACAGCACTGATTTTCAGTGCCCACCTCCTTAATTACAAAGACAAGTGACTCACGGTAAAAGCAAGTTAAATAAAATTATATTATAATCAACATATAAGAAAAAAAAGATAAAAAAATAAGTACCTAAAAAGTTCTTAATTTTTTCTTTCATAAGAACCTTCTCCTGACAATAACAAACACAACTAAAAAGAATTAGCGAAATCGGTTCAGCCGTTCACGCGTGATGGCGTGACCAAGGGAAATAGGGAATTATTTATATATATATACTAATACTGTTAAATACCTGATTTATTTGTCGACGCCTTTTTTTCATAAACTATTTTATTTGTTTGGGGTAGAATATAATGCAACAAAAACTCAGTTCAAACTCTATGCTGTATATCTCTCTTCATTTCAAGGTTGTCTAGAAGATATTGTTATCAACGATGAATTCGCCATTTTTACCAACCTTAATTAAATTTTACTTACTATTTTTGTCATTATAAAAATGATGTATGTATGTATGTAAAGTCAGAGTCTAAAAAAAATACAATACTTGTCATAAAGCCTCTTAAAATAAATGTGATACATTTAGAAATTTACTCAGAAAACCATTTGTCCATAATTAGCTATGTCTGATATACTCCGGTGGTTCGGGCATGTGGAAAGAATGCATGATGAAAGAATGACTAAACAGATATACAATGCAAAAGTGGATGGATGCAGAAGTCGTGGAAGGCCACGACACACCTTCCATGATCAAATTGATCGTGTACTAGCGGAGGGTGATGTCAGGAGCCTTAAGAACAGACGAGCTTGCATGACAAGAGTTATGAATGTCAAAGAGGCAAGTGAGGTGTGTAAGAATAAGCCTAAATGGCACTCTGTTGTTCGTGTCTACCCCGCAAGGGAACTGGCGTGAAGTTATGTATGTATGTATGAATATTACAATATGCTAAAACATTTATTATATTAACTTATGTATTTTGAAATATATTATTGTATATGTGTATATATGTATGTATTTGTATATTTTTTCTTAAATTATAAATTAGTTTGAGTATTTATATATCTATTGCCTTTTTCCTCCAAAGTTCCTTTGATTTAGGTTGCCTGGAAGAGATCGCATTGAGCGATAAGGCCGCCTATTGTGTTGCCTAGAAAATATTGTAAATATGGTCTGTTTTTTGTAATTGTATATTTTAGTGTACAATAAAGTGTTATATCTTTCTCTCTCTTACTCTCAAATAATGTAAGAGTTTCTTAGTAATTTAAGTTCAAACTTTTTTTATATATAATCTACTGAGCGTATAGTTTTATAGACATACATGTGTATATTATACATATGTGTACTTTCCCTAACAAATTATAAAAATCAGCACAATCTCGTAGAAACATTAACCTGGCAACATCGAATAGAGCTGTGCACGCCTAATCGCCGTTTCGGCATTCTCATCATTCGCCGAAACCAACTTGCGATTCCCGAAAGTTCTCATAGATACGCGACCCGAATACTGCGGAACGTGTTTTAACGGCTTTTTATTGGTTATTACTATTGATGAGGCCGTTGTAATTCTGATGGAAAGTGCGCCTCTAATGGCCGCAGATATACCTATTATATAGATTTTATTGGTGGCAGTTGCTTCTTCTTTGGAAATTAAAACTCGATATAATGGATTGTATGATTATTATGATTAAATTAGAAATATACATAGAATAATTACAAATTTTGCAAGAGAGTCGTCGTTGAGAATTATAGTACAATATATGAATGGCTGAAGAATTAATCAGAATTGAATTTTTTTTTTTGGAGCTGGACCTAGCTGAAAAGCCGCAGATGGCTGTTTCAGCGATACCGGATTTTGGGGGCTTCACGACTCCGTGGGAGCGGAGGCGTTCAGCCCGGAAGCAGCGCGCTCGAGGAGGCACCTCCTGTGAGGTTCGACCTCGGCTCGACCGCTGCGGGGGATTGACTCTATATTGGGAATTAGCCGTTAAAGGCTGAAAGAGCTAAGCCAACAGGCTGAAATGATTGTTTTTTGGGGACCAATTATCGACTCCGCCGGCGGAGCCGATCCTAGTCTATCGTTACTACCGCTTCGCAACGTGTTATAGCTGGAGGAGAAGAAGCGGCGGAAGAAACTCTCCAGCAACACGCCTATGCTAATCGTGTATGGCTACTTGTGTCTGTATTGAGTGTGTGAGATTGGTGGGGTCTTACCTTTGTGTAAGAGGATCCGAGCCGGGGGCTCTCCGGCGTCTGTTCTGTCTGCGTCTGTTATGCCAGGCTGATGTTCTGAGCCTCGGGGGGTTCATGATTGCGAGGAGACGGGTGATTTTATCGGGCTCGTCAATGAGTACATTGCGAGGGCGACGATTTCTCATGGGAGCGTTCGGTGTGGGTTTATAGTTGACCGTTTCCGTCACCAGAGGGTTCGGGTGATGGGGGGCGAGGTCAAAGAATCTGCGCGATAGAGTGACTATATAATCTTTGATGGAGGGAAGCTCCAGATCGCGATGCAGGTCGGCGAGCCGCATATAGCGCGGGGCGTCGACTGCAGCACGCATAAAATGATTCTGGATTCTTTGCAGTCTCCAGATGTTTGTTTCGCTGGCGTGGCCGAAGACCACACTCGCATAGGTCATGATGGGGCGGATGCAAGTTTTGTATAGAGTCACCTTATTTCTAAGGCTCATCTTACTCTTCTTGCATATCAACGGATAGAGTCGGCCTAGGATCCAGTATGCTCTGTTCCCGGCCGCTCTGGTGTGCTTGTGGAAGTACAAGCCTTTATCGAGAGTTACACCAAGATATTTGACTTCGTTAACCCAGGGGATAACTCCGTCGTATAGCTTGATGGGCATAAGTTGGTTGGTGGGGCGAGTATTGGGTGAGAGAGAGCGACGAGAGAACATGATGGCTGCGCTCTTCTCGGGGTTCACTTCAATCCTCCATCTACGGAACCAGTCGCCTAGTTCCTTGATGGCGGCGTTGAGGTGACTGCAGATTCTGTATCTGCTGGGGTCGCTAATGAATATGGCGGTGTCATCCGCATATAGGGCTAGCTCGGTATGGGGGTGCCGTGGCATGTCGCTGGTGTACAGCGAGAAAAGTAAGGGGGAGAGCGCGGAGCCCTGAGGGACTCCCGCTGAGATGGAATGAGAGGAGGATCTAGTGCCCTCCACTCGGAATCTGAATCTACGGTCTTTGAGGAAGTCCCGTAGAATGAGTACGAGTCGGTCCGGCACACCGAGTTGATACAGCTTGTATATCAGCCCGTTGTGCCAGACCTTATCGAAGGCTTTGGCGACGTCGAAGAATACTGCGCCTGTCGGCCAGAATCTTCGTCCGCTGCGTTGAAAGTGGGAGAGGACGTGCTCCGTGATGCGGAGCACTTGTTGTGGACAAGAGTGTCTAGCTCTAAAGCCAAACTGCTCAGGGGGGATGAGATTATTGCTGAAGGCAAAATCTCTCAGTCTTGTGAGAAGGACTCGCTCATACAGTTTACCCAGCGAGCTGAGTAGACTGATGGGGCGGTAACTAGAGGGCTTTGAGGCCGGTTTGCCTGGTTTGCGGATACCGATGACCTCCGCTTCTTTCCAGGTCTTTGGAAATTGGCAATTATTTATGGCAGCATTGAAGATGCTTACCATAATTAAGATAAGTTGGGCGGGGAGGATTTTTAAAAGTTTATGGCTGATTCCATCATTGCCTGGGGCCTTGCGGGGCTTTAGGGCTTTGATGAAATCCTGTACTTCCTCAACCGTGACCGGTTCGAGTGTGGTTTCGGCCGGGAGGGAGGACCGATATTCGACCTCGGCGTCTACCTCCGATAGGTGAGACGGGTCGTTATTGGCGATATTGGGGGAGCATTGGAGCTCGAGACTTTCGGCGAGACATTCTGCCTTTTCATCGTCATCAAACGCTTTGGTGTTATCGGGTCTCTCGAGGGGTGGCATGCTCGAGAGGGTTTCTGCTTTCAGAGATCTCGCCAGCTGCCAGTAAGCCTGGTGAGTTGGGGAGATCTCCTCCAGCAGTCGGTCCCAACGTTGGTTCCTGACCTCCTGGACACGGAGTCTGACCTGGCGTTGGAGTGCCCTGTATTGGGCTTTATTATCTGGGGAGGGGAAGCTGCCGTAGGCTCTGAATGCTGCCCTCTTGTCCCTCATCAGATCTCTGACGTCGTCCGGGAGTGGCAGTCGGTGGTCCTCGAGAGGTACCTGCCGAGTGGACTCCCGTACCACGCTCTGGAGGTGGCTGGTGAGGGCTTCGATGGCAACATCGTTGTCCTGGGCTGAGTTAATCGGGTCCGGGATCCGGTCCAAGTCCGGGGAGCTTGTCGTTGCGAGCAAGTCCCGGACTTTGGCCCAATCTATGATGGGTTTCGTCGGTGGCGTCGAGTCAGTCGGGGGGCCTAACTGAAGTACGACCGGCAAGTGGTCGGAGTCAATGTCATCCCGTGTTTCGATAGAGCGGAACTGAAGGGAGACTCCCTTCAGCAGCGCTATGTCGAGAACGCTCGGGTGTTGTACGTCCGGTCTGTCAGGGTATCTGGTGGGGGTCAAGGGGGCTAAAATGCCAAAGAGGAGCCTGTCCGAGAGGCGGAGAAGCTCCCTTCCTTTGGGATTTTCAATTGGACAATTCCAAGAGGGATGTTTACAGTTTAGGTCCCCGGCTATTATAACCGCGGGACCCAGACTAAATAGGGCGTTGAGATCGTCTTCCAGGATGGGCTTCTGACATTTTAAGTATGCTGAAACTATGATGATGGGCTGATGGCCTGTCATCGATAGTTTGCATGCGGAGACTTCTAGTTCCTCTAGAGGGGGGGTATCGATGGGGATGCAGTGCAAGGACCGCTTGTAGTAGATAAGTGTCCCTCCGCCATGGGAGGTTAACCTATCGTGCCTGATCAGGTTGTAATTAGCGATTCGGGGATCTCTAATACTCGGCTTTAAGAAAGTCTCTTGCACTAAGAGAATGTCTATGTTATCGGTGACCAGGAAGTCGTGAACCAAGTCGCGCTGATTTCTAAGTCCGTTGGCGTTATATGTAGCCAAAGTCAATGAGCGGGGTTTTTCCCTACTTGTGGTAGCCATTGGGAGGTTAAATTAGGGAGTGTCGTCATAAAGGATCTTCATCAGCGTTCCGTGCTCCATGAAGAGCCGCAGACGAGCCTTTAAGGTAGTGGCGGTTTCGAGTTTCCTCGCTAAGGTTGTTACCTCATCCAGGTTGAAGGGCAGCGACCTGGCAAACTGTGTTACCAGGGCGAGGTCCCTCGAGATGGAGGAGGGAGCACCTGTGGGAGCCGGCAGTGTGGCGGGTTGAGGTTGAGGTTGGGGCCTCGTGAGGGGCATCGGGGCTCTAGCCTGGGTAGGCAGGGCGGGAAAACCTGTCCAAGCGTTGAACGCCGGGAGAGGTGCAGGCACGAATGCCCGACGTTTGGGGGCGGCCTTGGGGGCTGGGGGAGAACGCTTGGCGTTCTTTTTGAATTTGGGGGCGGCCGGGCACCCGCGGTAATTAGCGGGATGTCCGGTTTGTCCGCAGAGAATGCAGGCCGGAGGGTCGGGGGAGTCCCGAGTTCGCGCGCAGTCACTGGTCCCGTGATCCCCGAGGCACTTGACGCATCTCGGGCGGGAGTGGCAGTGATTTGCCGAATGGCCATATAGCTGGCAGCGGTGGCATTGCCGGGGGGTCTGATTATTATAAGGCCGCTCGAAGCGGAGATTGGTAAGACCGCAGACGCTCTTCAGGTTGAAGATTGCCTTACCTCGGTCCGAACGGTCAAGGATAACGAGCACCATGTTGTATGGTGTCCGGTCTGAGTTACCTTTGTGCATGCGGTGAACCTCATGCACAGGGAGGTTTTGGGCTTGGAGGTCCTCCAAGATGTAGGAGGTTTCAAGCTCCTGGGACAGGCCGCGTACGACAACGCGGAGGCGCTTCTCTTCCTCGAGAGCGTAAGTGTAGTAATTGACATTTCTGTCAATTAAGATGCGGGTAAGGGCGCGATGGTCGGCCGGGGTCTGAAGGACGACTTTAATGCCGTGCTGGATGTCACGTGCCTCTTTCAGCACGATGTTATGGGCGGGGAGAGAGGAGAGTACATCTCTCCAGAGATGTTTATCTCTGATTATCAGAGGGGGCGGTAGCCGTTCGCGGCGGGGCTGGCTGTCGGCCTTGGTCTTGGCCTGTTTGGGCTCCTTGTCAACGTGGCCTTGAGGCGAGCTGTTAAGCAGTCGCTTCTTGGCCTTCCGGTTCGTGACGACTTGGAAGCCGTCATCGTCACCGGTTTGGGTGGAGGGGTCGATCTCCATGTCGCTTTCAGACGCGGCTGAAGCGACAGTGGGAGATTCGGTAATGGCGGGGGCGGGGGTGGGTGCGGGCGCGGCCGCGGTAGGGGTGCCCGAAGTGGCCGTTGGGGTTTTAGCCTGAGTGGCTATTGGGGTCGCGGGGGCCTTAGGGGCCACGGGGGCAGCGGCTTTAGGAGCCTTCGGTGGGCCGGCCTTAGGGGCCTTGGGGGGTGGCGCGGAAGACGCGGCTTTCGCGGGGGTCGCGGTGGCTGTCGGAGATGGAGGGATTATCTCCATCATGGGGAGAAATTCCTTCATCTCCTGGCAGTACCATTGCTTGAGAGTCGGGTCGCGGCTCTCAAGCAAGCGGAGGGTCTGAACCCACCAATCCTTTGGGGTAGCCATCCCTCAGGCGGGAGCAGCCCGAGGGATATGTGTAAATTGTGAAGACCTAGTCCCCCTGCCGGGTGAAGGCAGGGGGGTGCGCCCTATGGTGAGCCCTAAGCTTGTAGCCCCTTTGCCGATCTTATTGTGCAAAGGGGTCCCTAACTGTTTTGTGGGTAGGCAGAACCACAAAAGATAGGAAAAAAGGAGGAGGTCACCTAGGACGGATTTGGAGATGCCTGGGGTCGGCAAGGGTACTCCCCCTGTGCCGGTGGTTCCACGCCCGTCCGGGTTTGCCGTTTCCCTGAAGGGGAACCGGCGGGCGCCCGGGTCACGCCCCAGCTAGGTTCGTTAACACCGTTAGGTATCCCCTAGCTGACCTAGTGGTAATTAAAATTGAGTAAACAATTAAAATTACCACGAGGGTTCGCGCAAACGAACTACGCGGGTGTGGGGTGGAAACAACCCCGCGTCAGAGCGCAATGAAAATTGCGATGACGCAACCTTGTGTGTATATACCTAGTGTGTATATATTGACCAGCCTACTAATAGTGTGCGATACTTGATCGACCGAAAAAACCGAATATCGGGTGGGCGAGCCAGAATGACGTCACAGAGTGCGGACACGTCCGCACGGTGCGAGCGCCGAAGCCGGAAGACAGGCAGACGGTCCAGTTGATGGAAAGCGGTTACCATCGCCTATGAACATTTGCAACACCAAAGGTGCTACAAAATGCGCCGCTGCTCTCTTAAGGGAAACTGGAATCTGGTCACTAATGCCCGAACACAACTCAAGGTTGTTATGCCCTACCACCTGGCTGTGGGTTGTTTTGTCGCCTCTTACGACAGGTCGCCCGGTAGCAGGAAATTGTATTCTTTCTCCGTTCCTGCACGAATAACATATTTAATATTAAAACCAACTGCCACACCTCAAGACCCTGTGAGCTCTTTCTGCGTACACCGGAACACAAACCAACTTGATTGATAATTTCTTTTTATTTTTCTTCCCACCCATTTTAATATTACATAAAATTATTAGAGCTAGGCATGTTTGCTGAAGAGTTTCTTGCGCCGCTTTTACTCTTCAAGCCACAACATGTTGCGAAGCGATGGTAAATTAGATTAGGCTCCCGTAGACTAAATAATAACCATAATCAAAAATTAAAATTAACAAGTTGGCGGTAGGCTAAATAAAACTTTCACAATACTCATTGACACTTGACATCTTTGACTTCCGTGATCACGGCTACTGAAAAGTGGCCGAAACGTCGGAATAATAAAAATCAAATAAACTACCGCGCTTCAAACCGTTAAAACGTAGTTCTATTAAGAGTGCTTTATCTTCGACCGCATCATCGTCTAGCTTTAGCTCAAAAGGAACCTAGTTATCGTAGACAAAAGCTTAATACTTTGTTAAAGATTTAAGTAGACAAGAAGTGATTGTTTCAAACAAATACACAGTTACTACGTTTGAGTTCCATTAAACTAGCCTCGAACTACAGGTGTGCTAGACTATAATATGTGTAAGTAGGATAGGTCACTAACAAACTGTAGTGGCGGAACAAACAAACTGTCACCCGCAGCAGGTCGTATCACATGTTGATGTTCAAAGTACAAGACATAGCGAACAAAGATTTTCTTCAATTAATAAGGCACCTTCACTATTTACTGCAGAAATCATTAACATTTAAAGCTTTTAATTTAAAAAAAAATGTGTATTCTTAATGCCTTTCATCTGTGCAGGAACAGAGAAAGAGTACAATTTCCATCCTTTTCCAACGAGGCGTCAGAACAACCCACAGCCAGATGCTAGGGTGTTTACCCGTCTGAGTGGCTACCACTCCTGGTCTAGAGTCATCATCATCTTCCGAGCGTTAATTCCCGGTTGCGTTCGGAGCGTTCACTCCGACGCCCAGGGTCCGCTTTCCTACTTTTTCTACTCCACTTCGCGCGGTCTTCAGCATCTCCCGTTTTGAGACCATTGGTACGCATGTCATCTTTCACAACGTCAAGCCAACATTTCTTGGGCCTTCCCCTTCGACCGGGACCTAGCGGAGGCGGCATGGCTAGAGTATGCCATCATAACGACCTTTAGTTGTGTTCCGGTATTAGTAGCAAGGCTCCGGTTTCCTTTAAGAGAGCAGCAGCGCATTTGTAACTCTTTGGTGTTACAAATATCTATAGGCGATGGTAACCGCTTTACATCAGGTGGACTGTCTGCCTGTTGGCTGAACTCGTGCATACCGAAAATGTATACCTACATATTAAATAAAGGGAGCATACAGAAGGAATGGGATAGACAGAAGGAGATAAGGGGATGGAATAGGGAAGATGGGGGAGAAGTGAGCCATCAAAACTCTCACTCGTCGTAGGAAACAATTAGCTCAAGGCTAAACATTTAACGCTGACATTCTGTGAGAACGTGTCAAACGTGACACACACCTACCGAGTGAAACAGAAAGAGTAATCGAGGTAATGATTTCAGCATGGTTCTTTCACGTTACGAAATATGACGAGTTACAGTCATATAGGATGTGCAAGGGCTGAAGAGCGATAGATAACTAATTTAGTCAAATTGGTTACTCTCTTTTCTTTCACTTCTCTCAATTATACACTCCTCTGTTCTGTCATACATCCTGTCACATCATCAATTATCATATCTTCCATCACACAATCCATCCATGTCTTTTTTGGTGTACCTTTACCTTTGTACCTATCAATCTTGCAGTTTAACATCCTTTTTCTCATGTGACTTCCATCCCTTCTCATTACATGCTTATACCACCTTAGTCTTCTTCATCTCAATTTTTCAATCACGGGGGCAACTTCTCATTTGTCATCTTATCCGTTCTTATAACACCACAAATCCATCGCAACGTTCTCATATCTACTGAGTTGAGATGTTCGCGGTCTATCACTTTAGAGGCCTAACATTCAGACCCGTATAACATGACCAGTTGTATGACAGGTTTATATATCTGACTTTTAGTTTAAGTGTCATTAGTTTCTAGCACGTCACACCGGCTACCTGTTTCCAATTTAGCCATGCAACGTTTATTCTTCTTTGTTTTTTTTTTATTGCTGGAGTTCAGCAGACATTTGCAACACCAAAGGTGCTACAAATGCGCTGCTGATCTGTTAAGGGAGACTGGAACCTGGTCACTAATGCCGGAACACAACTCAAGGTTGTTATGGCGATATACTTTAGATCAAGTGCCTTAACCATCCAGTCGGGCAAATGCCCTACCACCTGACTGTGGGTTGTTTTGTCGCCTCTTACGACAGTCCGCCCGGCCGCAGGAAATTGTATTCTTTCTCTGTTCTTGCACAGATATATACTTCTCCTTACATTCTACTCTATATCACAATTACTCTGCAATAGTGAATCAAAATGACTACGAAACCCAAAAAATATGTAGTCGTCCTGCAAACGGATGGCGTTCATGACTTGGCCCACTCTATCAAAGCGAGAAGCGATTGCTCATTACGGTGCTACCTCCATACGGACTTTGCTGGTACTAGTACGTAGGTTTGTTAATAAATCTATCCACTCAATTGCTTTGTCTAATCACTAATGGATGTGATTTCGACGTATATTGAATGACCTTTCATTCAGAATGTTAATATTATTACATAAAATTTGTCATCATTAAAGTTTATGTGGAGAAGCAGATATGTAGATTACTTACTCTTTATTGTACACCAAAGCACTGTATACGAAATAAAAGCTAATTTTTTATTTATATATTTACTACTAGTTTGCCTCGCAGCTATGCTGCGTGGAAACCCTGGGCCGTAGCTTTATTTTATATACACAAAAAAATAATACATATATAACCCTGACGCGTAACACAGTTGCGAATAAATGAGTTTATAAGATTAGAGAAAAGTGAATAGATGAAGTGAAAGCTGTTTTTATTCTTGTTGCATGAGTTCAGCAAACAGGCAGACGACCCACCTCATGAAAAGCGAAGACCATCGCCTATGGACATTTGTTGCTGCCAATGTATTTCCAATTTCAAAAGGGAGACTGGAACCTAGCCACTAATACCAGAATACAACTCAAGGTTTTACGGCGACTCACTCTAGACCAGGGTGATAAGATATGAATGGCTACTTAGCCGGAGCAAACCTTGATTCTCTGTTAGACCTGATGCCGCCTCGCAAATCCTAGTCAACCAAGTAGTAAAGTATGAACGCTTACCGTCACTGGAATCGTGTAAGGAATGATGCAGGATTTCGGCCGGATTCGCGCGTCCTGGTTTTCCACAAACAATACACCAGATGTCCGGGACACAGTTGGCACTTCAAGGAACGGTTTTAGAGCACAATACAGTAGTTTTCCGACGGTTTTGGACCATTTAACTGCGAGCGTGGCGTCGCGACGATACTTAGGCAGCCATTGAAGATTCGGTTCGGCCAATGAGACGCATGTGTGCGCAGCGCCCTCTAGTTAGAACTGCCTGAAAGAAGGTGGAAGAGAAAATATTGCTGGAAAGCGGTTGAAACCATCCAGTCAGGTCAATACCCTACCACCTGGTTATGGGTTGTTATTTCACCTCTTACGACAGGCCACCGGCGGCCGCAGTAAATTGTATTCTCTCTCCGTTCCTGCACGGGTAAGGTGTGTGTAGATCCATCATCTCTGCCTAGCCCTATGGAAAATAAGCATGATAATATACAACAAAAGTGAATACACACTGAAGTAAACCAAGCAGTAAGTGTACAAACAAGTAAACTATCTCAGGACAATCCGTCATCGAAGTTCGCAATAAGTTAATCGCTACAATTTAGCGTAAAGCATTGTCTAAATCCATTTGTGTTCTCAAAGCTTGTCCCGACCTAAGGTATGTGTTCCACTGACGCCCTCATGCATCAAGGGAGCAGAGGAGTCTTCACCCCTGTCGTCGAAGTGAGTTGGCTCTTCCAGGGGCTTTCTCAGGCACTTATTGCGCTAGGCTCGGCGTGGGCGTAACTACGTTCTAAGTCTCATGCCTTTCCGGCCATAAGCGCGGGGCATCGGAGGAGGGTGGTTTTAGTGGGTATTAGCCATTTGGGCTCGAGTCTCCACACAAGCCGGTTGATTACTGTTTGGATTGCCTCTTCTGAGAATGCCGCCACGATCGACTATGGTCTAATCCCTTGCAAAGGACCCGGTATTGTGCGTAAATAGCATTTCCCAAGCCTGAAAAAAAAAGTGTTCCACTGACGGTACAGTTTGTACATTTGCTTCTGTTGTTGTTGGTGGTGATGGTTTCTGGTAGTAGTTGTTGAAGTGTTTCCTTATTGTAGGAGGTCGAAGAAATACATCTGATCCCTGGAGATGCCGGTTCAACTTAGTGGTAGTTGAAGTCGTATGTTGGAGCTTTGGAAGCAACTTAGCCACTAAATAATTGTGAGTTCTATTAATATTAAAATGACTTGAATAATGCGTGGACAGTAGATAGATCAATGACCGGTTCTTACATCTTAGCGACCGGTCATTTGCATTACTATCGGTTAAAATTTGACACAAGCTCCCTACAAGACATGTCAAAATTCATCCGATGGTAGGGCAAGTTAACAAATAGCAAGTTATAGGAAACTATCATAAGGTAGTTTTATAGGCCGCGACACAAGATGCGTCTGTGTGTTGCGGTAAGAACTAATCTACCAATTTTTTGAAAGCGTTATAACGCTATAATACAAGGCCTTTTCAGAAATGCAGGAAACAGATCCTAAAAGTCCGAAAGAGGTAGAAAACTGCATGATTATTGTCAGGAAGATTTTAAACATGATTAGGCAATCTGCACATCTGGGGTACCAACTCCATAACTTTCACAAACAAAAATCATGCAAGTACGAGTCAAGATCCATTCGACTGACGATGATCAAACATCTGTAGTCTCAAAAATTCAATCAAGATTTATTTAATATTGAGCCGAGATGGTTAACAGACTACTAACACCGTCAAAATTAACGATTCCAATTCGATTCGATTGCCAGTTTGAATTACAGCCTCGGGGTCCAGTTGATCGCGGGGCATGAGGGATTGCTACTTACATAGATACCTACAAGCAAACATAAAGTGTAGCTTATCTTTCGGTGTGCGAGATCTTTAATCGTGTTTGGTTTAAGACGAGTACTGTACACCGCTCCCGGCTCAATCCGGTCCCTTCCCAGCCCCGGCTCGACCATGAGTGGGCGACACCGTAATCCCATTAGTCAAAGAACGGCTGAATGCTCAATTCAGAGGAATTGAATTCTCTCGTGGACTGTGGTTCTTATTTCAAATCTATACTAATACTAGCGGACCCGACAGACTTCATTCTTTTTTTTTATTGCAGGAGATCAGCAGACAGGCAGACGGCCCACTTGATGGAAAGCGGTTACCATCGCCTATGGACATTTGCAACAGCAAAGTTGCTACAAATGCGCTGCTGCTCTCTTAAGGGAAACTGGAACCTGGTCACTAATGCCGGAACACAACTCATGGTTGTTATGGCGACTTACTTTAGACCAGGGATCGTCAAATGCCCTACCACCTGGCTGTGGGTTGTTAAGTCGCCTCTTACGACAGGCCGTTCGGCCGCAGGAAATTCTATTCTTTCTCCGTTCCTGCACGGATAGACGGACGTTCTGTCAAAAAGATTTGGAATGTGGCAGTTTGTTCCTACCTATTTGATAGCCGGGGCAGAAAATTCTCCTGAACAGAACCGTCACCCTGGTGATAGGGTGGTGTGTGGGGTTCAGCTCGGGGGACCAAAGTATCTTCGCTTGCACGAACTTTGGCCATCCTTCTGGGACCCACTTGACCGACCAAATTGAATAGTCACAGAATGTAAGAGCTATAGATCATTAGTACTGATTTTCAATTTGGTCAGCTTCGCGATATTATTTCTTTTGTTTTAGTTTCGCCACGCGACGTTAGATCCTCGAATGCGCACACGCACACTGTTTTGATAGACACGATTGAATTTGAACTTTGTGCAGCGGTAATAAAGTACAAATTGACGCTTTAGCGTTGGGAACACACCTACACTGCTTAGACAACAGTGGAAGCTTGTAATTTAATATGAACTTTATTGAATAGCAATAAAGTTCAAATTGACTCTATATGACAGCTGAACTCCTGCAATAAAAAAAAAGTTTAGCGTAAAAAATGACCCGAATATGGAAGGAGGCAATACAAGTCAACAAAAAATCCAGTTTCATTTTTTCGAACTACCTACTAGATACTACCTATTACTACTACTTCTAACTACTAGGTGTAGAAGTCTACACCTGGCAGTTCGATAGATAGATCATGAGCAATATAATAAAAATAAAAGGAATTAAAAATTCTATCGCCGTCAAGAAGAAGGAAATAAACACAAGACTATAAATATTTATGAGGCGGAGATATTCAAATGCGTACAAATTATGTGCAAAGGAACGCGGATGCTCTTGGCGGCCATTGATATTTGACATTTCCGGATGTTTATCTATACTAATATTATAAAGCTGCAGAGTTTGTTTGTTTAAACGCGCTAATCTCAGGAACCGCTGGTCCGATTTTAAAAATTCTTTCAGTGTTGAATAGTACATTTATCAAGGAAAGCTATAGGCTATATTATATTTTTTTTTAAATTAGGGATCCTTACTAAAAGTCCAATAATGTAACCCAAGGTGTAAAAAAATGACCCGAAAAAATCCTTACACGGCGTGCGCTGCGAAAACTATTGATTATAGAACAAAACAATGTACTACCACTTTGCAGAACATATAATTGTCTACAAAAAATATTAGGGAACCATATGTCTAACTATTGTAGTTATCTCACAGTAAGTGTTTTCTTTTATTTTTTTAAATAATTAAAATGCCGTCGCTTCAAAAACTCTTTATTTTGTACCTTGGTATTAATCCTTATCAAAATAAATTACTCCATATTCAAGAAGAATTCAATACCTTTCTAGAACGTTTTGAATTATTCAATTGGGACGTTTCATTCAAAAGATATCGCGATATTTAAAATGTAAGTATTAGTGTTGTAGCCAAATATACTAACATTGTTTGATTGATCGCGCTAATCTCAGGAACTACTGGTCCGATTTGAAAAATTCTTTCAGTGTTGGATAGCCGATTTATCGACGAAGGCTATAGGCTATATATAATCACGCTAAGACCAATAGGAGCAGAGCACCAATGAAGAATGTTTCAAAATCGGAGGGTTTTAAAAACAAATTCCACGCGGACGACGTCGCGGGCACAGCTAGTAATATTATAAAATTCTAAACATGCCGTGTCTTTACATTGAAGCTATGAAAAAAAAACAACTGGAATACACTATATAAACGATGGAAAACACTATGCATTTTTTTTTAGATCTCTTGTCCATTTGTTTGATTGTTCGGGATTCACATAAAAGCTATTGGGCTGATTTCGATGCGGTTATCGCTGACCGACAGCCAACTCTTAGACTTAAAGATTTTAATTTTATCTTAGGAATCCCGCGGGAACTTTTCTGGGAATCATTTAAAATGGACAGATAAAAAAAAGTCGAATTTCTAAGTGATTTTTTCATTGATCGACAGCAAATTTTATGTAATAAAATGTGCGATTTTTTTTTATTACGACAATCCCGCGGGAATTTCAAAACAAGCGTGGACGAAGTCGCGAGCATATCCTAGTTACATATACTATTTTGTTTTATTCAAAAAACACACAGTTTATAACTAAATTCATACTAGTATTCTCTTCAGTTTTCGCGACCAGTAAAAATAATAAAACTACGTTTTGACGGCTTTAAACGCGCTATTTTATTTGAAACGAAACGTCGGAATAAAAATCAAATAAAATACCGCGCTTAAAACCGTTAAATACATATTTTTTTTAAACAATAACCAGTTATCAGTTTTCACATAGTTCTATATGGCTTGCTTACATAACTGTAAGTAGTTATGATGATATAATTATTGTTGAAGGAATAGATGAAAAAAAATGAAAGAAAGAAAGAAAGAAGAAAGAAAATAATGTTTATTTAGAGATATTTAAAATTATTAAAGTATACATAATAAGGAGAAAAAATAAGGAATAAACCAATATAGATTTCGCCAAATAAGTATATAGAATAAAATAATAATCTATTGCTATAAATGTATGCGTATATAGGTGTTTTTTTGTGGTAATTGTCTCAATACATTTTGCCTTATTAGGCGTGCAATTTTCACATCTTATAACTAAATCTAAATTGAAACTAATAACATTACTATAATAATTAAATAAATTCGATTTGTAACGTGCATAATATAAAACGGCGCGGGAGGCGCCACTGTGCCGCTGTCTACCCCTCCCGCTCCTCATACGATGCTTGGATACCGGCCTTTAGGCCGGCCGTCAGTCCTCTGTTACGTCATACTGGCGCCCAACGTGGGGCCTTGAAACTTCACTCTATCGATTTACGAACCGGCTACACTCCAGGGAAGACTGGTGTCCTAGTGGACATGCTTAGCCACCCAGTTATAGACGACGTTCCGTATGTCATGTCCTCACGGATGAATCCGACTACTTATCTTCTATCATCGCAGAAGACTGGGGAAGTCGTCGATAGGTATCACTTGTCGGATTTGCGTAGGTTCCATGCTAGTGATGGTGAATATCGGTCGTTCCTAAAGTGTGTTAGAGGTCAGCCGCGGAAGATTCGTTCGCAGGCATTATTTCTGTTGTTTGTCCATTCGGGAAGTTTCCCTCTTGGACAAAAGGGGGGGTATGTAACGTGCATAATATAAATCGGCGTGGGAGGCGCCACTGTGCCGCTGTCTACCCCTCCCGCTCCTCATACGATACTTGGATACCGGCGTTTAGGCCGGCCGTCAGTCCTCTGTTACGTCTTACTGGCGCCCAACGTGGGGCCTTGAAACTTCACTCTATCGATTTACGAATCGGCTACAGTCCAAGGAAGACTGGTGTCCTAGTGGACATGCTTAGCCACCCAGTTATAGACGACGTTCCGTATGTCATATCCTCACAGATGAATCCGACTACTTATCTTCTATCATCGCAGAAGACTGGAGAAGTCGTCGATAGGTATCACTTGTCGGATTAGCGTAGGTTCCATGCTAGTGATGGTGAATATCGGTCGTTCCTAAAGTGTCTTAGAGGTCAGCCGCGGAAGATTCGTTCCTAGGCATTATTTCTGTTGTTTATCCATTCGGGAAGTTTCCCTCTTGGACAAAAGGGGGGGTATGTAACGTGCATAATATAAAACGGCGCGGGAGGCGCCACTGTGCCGCTGTCTACCCCTCCCGCTCCTCATACGATACTTGGATACCGGCGTTTAGGCCGGCCGTCAGTCCTCTGTTACGTCATACTGGCGCCCAACGTGGGGCCTTGAAACTTCACTCTATCGATTTACGAACCGGCTACACTCCAGGGAAGACTGGTGTCCTAGTGGACATGCTTAGCCACCCAGTTATAGACGACGTTCCGTATGTCATGTCCTCACAGATGAATCCGACTACTTATCTTCTATCATCGCAGAAGACTGGAGAAGTCGTCGATAGGTATCACTTGTCGGATTTGCGTAGGTTCCATGCTAGTGATGGTGAATATCGGTCGTTCCTAAAGTGTCTTAGAGGTCAGCCGCGGAAGATTCGTTCTTAGGCATTATTCCTGTTGTTTATCCATTCGGGAAGTTTCCCTCTTGGACAAAAGGGGGGGTATGTAACGTGCATAATATAAAACGCCGCGGGAGGCGCCACTGTTCCGCTGTCTACCCCTCCCGCTCCTCATACGAGACTTGGATACCGGCGTTTAGGCCGGCCGTCAGTCCTCTGTTACGTCTTAGATTATATTAAATGTCAAGCAAAGCAATAGTTACAGGAATACATAGTAATCATTAGAATTTATCAATTATATAATCCTCGATTTTATAGTAGCATTTAATTATCATGAGCGTGCATGACAAGAGTTATGAATGTCAAAGAAGCAAGTGAGGTGTGTAAGAATAAGCCTGAATGGCGCTCTGTTGTTCGTGCCTACCCCGCAAGGGAACTGGCATGAAGTTATGTATGTATGTAAACAGATTGAATGAAGACAAATTGGATCAATTTGTTTTGCGCAGAACTGAAAGCAAACTACGACAGTCTATTGAAGAATTTAATTTTACATTTACATGAATCACTTTTTGCTTGATATTATACGGTTCAACCAAATTGATGAACTTTGAAATGAAAGGCAGAGAACTAAATCGTCACCACGGTATTAAATTTCATATATATTTAATGTATCAATATTATTTTTAAATTAATTACTTTGGTTGTTTCGTCTACAATAAAAGGCAGAAATGAACCGTCTAAGATCGTGTACTAGCAGAAGGTGATGTCGGGAGCCTTAAGAACAGACGAGCGTGCATGACAAGAGCTATGAATGTCAAAGAAGCAAGTGAGGTGTGTAAGAATAAGCCTGAATGGCGCTCTGTTGTCGGTGCCTAGCTCGCAAGGGAACTGGTGTGAAGTTATGTATGTATGTATTTAATTATCATTTTTTTTTTTGATATCCTTTAAATAATAATATGGATCTTTGCTTCTTTATATTGTATAAGCTACAAGAAAAGAAAGAATATAATATATGCATAGATTAGGGAACAGAAGGCGCATATCACATTACTGTCGTTTTATTACCTACTTTTCAGACTTTAATAAAAGCGATACGAATATTGTTAGCTCGCGCGCGACACCAGCGCCACGTCGCGTCGCGGAGAAATTCTAAAATTGAATTTCAATTTCACTCTAGAAATTATTTCCTATTTTATTGGTTTCGGTAGTTGCATTTTTAGCTTCTGCCCGCGACTTCGTCTGCGTGGAATAGTTACAAAAAAGTAAGTAAAAAAACTCCCCGATTTTGAAATATTGGTGCTCCGCTCCTGTTAATCTTAGTCGTGATGATATATAGACTATAGCCTTCCTTGATAAATGGGCTATCTAACACTGAAATAATTTTTGAAATCAGATCAGTAGTTCCTGAGATTAGCGCGTTCAAACAAACAAACTCTTCAGATTTATATATTAGTATAAAATATAAGATGTACCATCTTATTTTATTGTTTGTTTATTGCCAGGTGGTAGGGCATTTGCCCGACTGGATGGCCACCACCCCTGGTCTAAAGTATGTCGCCATAACAACAGGCAGACGGCCCACTTGATGGAAAGCGGTTACCATCGCCTATGGATATTTGCAACACCAAAGCTGCTGCACAAATGCGCTGCTGCTCTCTTAAGGGAGACTGGAACCTGGTCACTAATGCCGGAGCACAACTCAAGGTTGTTATGGCGACATACTTTAGACCAGGGGTGGTAGCCATCCAGTCGGGCAAATGCCGTACCACCTGGCTGTGGGTTGTTAAGTCGCCTCTTACGACAGACCGCCCCAACGCAGGAAATTGTATTCTTTCTCCGTTCCTGCACGGATAAAAATAATTAATCGGATCAAATCACTACAATCCCAATAAACGTCTAAAGCAAAGTGTTTGTACCAACAAACAACCGACCAATTAGCCTTCACTCATATAGAAGCCCTTGAACTGCGTAGCCCCGTAGTGGGATCCCCGTCCCACTCGTGGGCACAATTGAGGCTGTAAATAAAAACCCACTCAGCCGCGCCACGACTCGTCTGCGCCGGAAACTGGGGGCGATGCGAAATGAAATGTAGTAAGTCAAGTTGGTAACGACTAGATATTTAATATTACTTATTTACATAATCCCAATTACTTATCTATATATTAATACATGAAACAAAAACACAACAAAAACTTTGTACCCCTTCGGCCTTACTGATAATAATCTCGTTAAGAAACGATTAGCCATCTCTTAAGTAAGGGAATCAGAATCAGACCCTAATCGATGAATATCTTTATTTTTCACTTATAAACGTGTATTACCTGTTGTTTACCTAAGAGGAGCACAGATAAACGAAATTTGAATGATTAACGTAGATTGTACCCAAAATATTCGACTAAAGAGGAGTTTATGAGTAAGATTTTCACTAATCAGTTGCTGAGCAGTTTCTTTAAATTTAAGAAACGATTATAAGTAAGGCCCTTATAGTTTATATAGAAGAGTGCAGAATGCTATTTTTTTTTAATTATGCATAAAAAATACATTAAATCAATAAAAAAAAACATTACACATGCTACCATGTATTTGACTCAAACACGCATATATACTCTTTTGTTTATTGTTAAAGCCAAATTAACAGTGTAGCCTTGGCGAAATCTGTGATTATAGAAGTATAGTTTTTGACAACAGAACCTTAATAATATTCAAACTTATAATTTAAATTAATTATTATGGTCGAATTTCGACCACGGACGACCACTAGTTTATATAATACATACATAACTTCACACCAGTTCCCTTGCGGGGTAGGCACGAACAACAGAGCGCCATTCAGGCTTATTCTTACACACCTCACTTGCTTCTTTGACATTCATAACTCTTAATAAAACTAATAAAACTATTGATTATAGAACAAAACAATGTAATACCACTTTGCAGAACATATAATTGTCTACAAAAAATATTGCGTAACCGTATGTCTAACTATTTTAGTTATAATAAAACTACGTTTTAACGGTTTTAAGAGCAGCAATTTAATTGGATTATGGTTTTTCCGACGTTTCGGCCACTTTTCAGTGACCGTCAAACATGCCTAGCTCTAATAATTTTATACAATATTAAAATGGGTGGATATCGAATCTGATGTAGTGGTTGGGTTTATCCAGCGTGTGTTCACTGATCGCAGACTTCGTAGACCTTGTGTGTTTCATGTCTGACATGAACCTGTTTGGGATTCAATCATCAAAACTATTAAGACCCAAACCCAGCAAAAACCAGCTGCCAGACCTCAAGACACTGTGAGCTCTTTCTGCGTACAACGGAACACAAACCAACTTGACTGATAATTCCTTTTATTTTTCCTTCCATCCATTCTAATATTATATAAAATTATTAGAGCTAGGCATGTTTGCTGAAGAGTTTCTTGCGCCGCTTCTTCTCTTCAAGCCATAACATGTTGCGAAACAGTAATAAATTAGATTAGGCGCCCACAGAGTAAATAATAACTATAAACAAAATTAAAACTAAATAATTAAAATGAACAAGTTGGCGGTAGGCTAAATAAAACTTTAACAATACTCGTTGACACTTGACATCTTTGTCTTCCGTGATCACGGCCACTGAAAAGTGGCCGAAACGTCGGAAAAACCAAAATCAAATAAAATTACCGCGCTTAAAACCGTTAAAACGTAGTTTTATTATTTATTTTTAGATATGTATAAAACCAATAAGACATGTGTAATATCAAATAGACTATTACAACTAACGCCATCTGTTCGAAAACTAAAGAACTAATATCGATGTAAACATGTAAACAGAATGTTGTTTAGTTAAACATACGCCGGATTTTTATGGTTAAGCAGAAATAATTAGTCAATAATTAATTAATTATCAGTGGGTAGAAAACTTCCTGAGCCCTCCTAAAGCACCGCGTTTTGATAGTATAAATAATTTTAATTATTGTTTAAACAATAATGCTGCGATGTTTTGTTAGATGATAGAAACTATTCTGAATGGAGCGTTAGGTAAACTTATAGGCGCTAAGAACCTCAGCCAGAAGGCCCAGCTTGCCATACACAACGTGGTGCTGGTACCTACGCTCACGTATGGAAGCGAGAGTTGGGTATGGAAGAAAGAGCATGAAAGTAGAATAAACGCGGTCAAGACGCGAGCACTGCGCAAAATCTGCGGAGTGACGCTCGCGGACCGCGTTCATAATACCGAAGTAAGAAAGAGAGTGTCGGGGTGAAGGTAAGGAAAGGAATGCTCCGGTGGTTCGGGCATGATGAAAGAATGACTAAACAGATATACAATGCAAAAGTGGATGGATGCAGAAGTCGTGCAAGGCCACGACACACCTTCCATGATCAAATTGATCGTGTACTAGCAGAAGGTGATGTCAGGAGCTTTAAGAACAGACGAGCGTGCATGACAAGAGCTATGAATGTCAAAGAAGCAAGTGAGGTGTGTAAGAATAAGCCTGAATGGCGCTCTGTTGTTCGTGCCTATCCCGCAAGGGACCTGGCGTGAAGTTATGTATGTATGTATGTATAAAAACTACCTTCGATGATTTGACTGTCTGCTTCCCTGTCAGAGAAAATCGCCTTGACATACTGTAAAATTTTTACCGCTACATGGATTCCTCGGTCCTTACGCTTTGCATGCATTCGCAATGGGTTTGAGACTGGGCCGGAATTTGCACTCACTTCATATTTGCCTCAAATGCATTAGTCGTCTGAATGTGATGCTCGTGTTTAGAGCCATATGCTATTGAAGTGTATAACTAAGATCTGTTTGTTTTATCTCCTCCTTGTTAAATAGGACTCAGCGGAGTTTTTGTTTTTTCAAAATTTTCCAAATTTTATAATTAATATAATAATAATAATAAATTAATTAATATAATAAGTTATTCTTAGGGTACACCACAACACAAACATGCATTCATTAAATGTCACACACAATAACAAAGTAACAAATAAGCGTGTACGACTTCCTAACTTCTTAAATGTAATTGTAAAAAAGGGTACGGAACTAGAGTCCGTAGTTGTTAATAATACTAATTAAAAATAATAATAATAATATAATATTGTTACGACCTGGACGCCGACAAAATACAAATTCACACCTGCATATCTGTAGACATTGTATTACCTTTTCGGCATTTGGACTTCTTTTGTTTACTTTATTGCCAGGTGGTAGGGCATTTGCCCGACTGGATGGCTACCACCCCTGGTCTAAAGTATGTCGCCATAACAACCTTGAGTTGTGTTCCGGCATTAGTGACCAGGTTCCAGTTTGCCTTAAGAGAGCAGCAGCGCATTTGCAGCAACTTGGTGTTGCAAATGTCCATAGGCGATGGTAACCGCTTTCCATCAAGTGGGCCGTCTGCCTGTCTGCTGATCTCCTGCAATAAAAAAAAAAAAAAAAAAACTTTGTGTTTACAATTTGTGATTAGAAAAGCAGTCCATTGTGTATTGTAGTCTTTTATGGTAGTCATTAGCCAGGTGATTCTAGGAAATTCAGTCCACGCGGCCGAGCAGACCTATTGCATTTGTACAGTATAAAGCAATGTCCCAATTGAGAGATGAGGCAGTCAAGCGATAACCACAACACAAGCAACGCAAGACGTGTGTACATTCGATAATCTATATAGTGACGGACTTTGCGCGTGTTATTAAATCGTGCATTGCGTTTGCACTGGTTGTGTTCAGTTATATTTGTACCTGTGTTATACGTGTTTGTATAGTTCTAATAAATTCTATAATAATGCCAATGGCATTTTAATTCGAGTTCCGCAACTCGTAACAAGATATATAATTGTGGCTAAAGCTAAATAAACACATTAACATCAAAATATTTAGGTATAACAATAAAGACATGCGTATCAATATTATTTTTCTTTTTCTTTGTTTATAATCTATGTTAAGTATATTTTATTTAAATTAGTTTTAATCATTGTAATGGTGGTCTGGAAGATAACGCCAGCGGCGATAAGACCTCGCATTGTATATGTTGGGCGTGCGGGCGCAGGGGTCGCCCTAAACGAAACACCCCTTAGGAAGTTGACTGAATTTATTTATAGGCGCTACAACAGCAACAGGTGCGATCAGCACAACTGTATCAAACGGCACGTTCGAGGTTAACCAACACAACTTAGCACTAGCCCCGGACGTTACACTGAACGTAGATAGCACTAATTGTATCGATTACACCGATCAATACGAGTGGCACTAATCACAATCACTGGTGGTTCAAAATATCCACGTAGACACGCTGAGAGTCCGTTGGCTGTAGTCTTCCGAATGCTCCTTAATCTTCCTGGTCTTCCTTGTGTATATACTGACCAATGTGTGTATGTATTAGACCGAACGATTGGTGCCGTAGGCGCGCCGCGTACTTACTAAAGGTACTACAAAAAATGCAGACGCTTAGCAGCTAACGGAGCGAGCTATATATTCGCGGTAAGCGGGGCGTGAGGGTACGGGATTTCCGAGGGAGAGGTCAGGGGGGTGATTCTGTCCGCAACAGTGTATATACAAGTAACTTATGTATGCAATAAAGAACATTCATTCATTTAAAAGTAAGGAGGCTACATTTTCACGATTATACGAGCAAAATCTTGTTACCTCTTAATTACAGTTAAAATGTCATGAAGAAATCTTTTTATGTTATTCAAGATTTATACTCAATGCCTTTATATAATGCATGCTGTGTTCGCACTCAGAAGGCCAGTCAGCAACCATATTATCTGTGTTCTAGTTTTGTATAAAGTAAGCTGAGTCATCCAGTTTGAGAACCAAACAAAAAAAAATGATTAACGATTCTATATTCATTTATTTTAACCTTTACTTACATAATATATTACTAGATCTGCCCGCGACGTCGTCCGCGTGGAATTTATTATCAAAACCCCCCAATTTTGAAACATTCTTCATTGGTGCTCGGCTCCTATTAGTTCTAGCGTGATGATATATAGCCTATAGCCTTCCTCGTTAAATGGGCAATCTAACACTGAAATAATTTTTCAAATCAAACCAGTACTTCCTGAGATTAGCGCGTTCAAACATACAAACTTTTCAGCTTTATATATTAGTATAAGATAAGATAAGATTTGCTATGGTCTGGGTGTCTGGGATCGGCCCCAGAGCAGTCCATTGATATTACCCTTAACACAAGCGTAACTTGCTTAATTTGGGGATATAAAATATGTGTTTGTCTGACCATTATGATTATTATACTGTATTTATTTATTTAATTTTTTTTTAATATATAAAGATATTCTTTATTATTATATAGTAGGTTGGGGAAAAAGTCTTTTCGCATATAGTATGTATGAACTTGTAGTAAGATCTCTTTGGCTATACCATTTGTATCTGGCTGGTTTTGGTATCATTAAAAAGTTTTAATTTTAAAGAAGACAATTCCAAATTCAAATTAGGAAAATGTGTGATTTTCATTTGTTTTTCTTATTGTTAAAATGAGTGAATCTAATGAAGAAATTCGATACATTTTAAAATTTTACTACAAAAAAGGAGAAAATGCAACACAAGCCGCGAAAAAAATTTGTGATGTTTATGGATTTAATGCAGTATCTGTGAGAGTAGCTCAAATTTGGTTTAAACGTTTTCAATCCGGAAATTTTGATATCAAAAATGCACGTCGCTCTGGTCGCCCTGTTACGGACAAAATTGATGCCATTTTTGAAAAAGTGGCGCAAGATCGGCATATTAGTAGTTACGATGTAGCTGGAGAACTGGGAATTGACCACAAAATGGTTTTGGAAAAAAAAAAGCTGGGTACACAAAAAAGCTCGATATTTGGGTGCCTCATGAGCTCACTGAAAGAAACCTAATGAACCTTGTACTCATTTGTGACTCTTTATTACGACGTAATGAAACCGAACCATTTTTGAAGAAGCTGATAACTGGTGATGAAAAGTGGATCACGTACGACAAGAACGTGCGAAAAATATCGTGGTCAAAGGCCGGTCAGGCTTCACACACTGTGGCGAAACCCGGATTAACTCGCAACAAGGTGATGCTGTGTGAATGGTGGGATTGGAAGGGCATTATTCCTTATGAGCTGTTACCGCCAGGCAGGACCATCGATTCTGAACTCTACTGCGAACAACTGATAAGATTAAAGCAAAAAGTTGAGAGAAAGCGGCCGGAATTAATCAATATAAGGGGTGTGGTTTTTCACCATGATAACGCTAGACCTCACACATCTTTAGCCACTCAGCAAAAATTACGAGAGTTTGGCTGGGAGGTGTTAATGCACCTGATAGTCCGTATAGTCCTGATCTTGCACCTTCAGATTTTCACCTGTTTAGGTCTCTGCAGAATTCCTTAGGCAGTGTCAGGTTAACATCACGAGAGGACTGCCAAAACCACTTGTCGCAGTTTTTTGATCAGAAGCCCCAAAATTTTTATAGCAATGGGATCATGTCCCTACCTACAAGATGGCAAAAAGTTATCCAACAAAATGGCACCTACATACTTTAGTCAAACGTAAATACATACATACATAACTTCACGCCAGTTCCCTTGCGGGGTAGGCACGAACAACAGAGCGCCATTCTAGCTTATTCTTACACACATCACTTGCTTCTTTGACGTTCATAACTCTTGTCATGCACGCTCGTATGTTCTTAAGGCTCCTGACAAATGTAAATAAACTTTATAAAAAAACCTTTTGAGTTTTTATATAAAATGCGAAGAAACTTTTTCCCCAACCAACTTATATATATAGTTTAATTTTGTTAGAATACATTTTTTATAAATATTTATAAGCTAAAAATCGTGTAATAAAAAACCTTCAATAAATATTTATTTCCTTATGTCCATATATTATGTTGTTTTATATCGACGGCCTCTGTCGTTGAGTGGGCTAAGCGTTTGCCGGCGTACCTCACTGCAACGCAGAGGTTCCGGGTTCGATTCCTGGTATAGTAAATTTCGGAAACGTATTTTCTCCCTTATTTACTATGGTCTGGGTGTCTGGAATCGGCCCCAGAGTAGTCCGTTGTATATTATCCATAACACAAGCGTAACTTACTTAATTTGGGGATATACAATGTGTGTGTTTGTCTGCCGATTATTATATTATTATTATTATTGTATATACATGCATTAAAACTCAGTATATATATATTTTCGATGCCGAAAATGAACATAGGATACTTTTTATCCCGGAAAATGGGATAGTTTCCGGGATAAAAGGATATTTGTCTCTCTGTTTGTTATCCTTTTACGGAAAGACTTTTGGACCGATTTGGCTGATACTCGGTACATATGTAATTTGAATACCGAGGGTGGACATGGGATATTTTTCATCCCGGATAATGGGATAGATTTTGGGATAGATTTATGTAAAGATTATCCCAAAAGTGGGACAGGCTTTGGTTGGTTTTGTGATTTGCCATTTTCATCATTTTGGTTATTTTGTCCTTTTTGCCCTTTTGCCCTTTTCACCTTTTGCCCTTTTGCCCTTTTGCCCCTTTGCCCTTTTGCCCTTTTGCCATTTTGCCCTTTTGCCCTTTTGCCCTTTTGCCCTTTTGCCCTTTTGCCCTTTTGCCCTTTTGCCCTTTTGCCCTTTTGCCCTTTTGCCCTTTTGCCCTTTTGCCCTTTTGCCCTTTTGCCCTTTTGCCCTTTTGCCCTTTTGCCCTTTTGCCCTTTTGCCCTTTTGCCCTTTTGCCCTTTTGCCCTTTTGCTCTTTTGCTCTTCGACTCTTTTTTGTCCTTTTTGTCCATGTTGCGCTTTTTGTCCTTTTTGCTGATGTTGTCCCTTTTGACATTTTTGTAGTTTTCATTGACGGGGGATAGATAAATAAAACTAGGACTGTTTGTAATAGAGGATGAAAGTTTGGATGAGACCAATCATTTCTCAAGTTCATAGATATAAAAATGCATCGTCTATAAAAATGCGATAGTAACTCGATATGTCTTTCTGTTAAGTTTTCGGAAAACACTGGGAATACTGGATCGTTTTTATTTTAATTTTGTTTAAATGTAGTTTTAATGCCGAAAATGGACATATATACTCATGCCAAGAGATCGGCATGAGAATATATCAAGCATCGAGTTTGCGATATAAAATGAAGTGAATTTTTCGGGGGCAAATGGCACTAACATAAAAATGGTGTACCTCCCTTGAAAAATTACCTAAAAAACCGCTTAAATTTTTTTACCCGTGCAGGAACAGAGAAAGAATACAAGTTCCTGCGTTGCGGTGGCCTGTCGTAAGAGGCGACAAAACAACCCACAGCCAGGTGATAGGGCATTTGCACGACTGGATGGCTACCGCCCCTGGTCTATGGTCTACCGCCTCTGGTATGTCGCCATAACAACCTTGAGTTGTGTTCCGGCATTAGTGACCAAGTTCCAGTCTCCCTTAAGAGAGCAGCAGCGCATTTGTATCACTTTTGGTGTAGCAAATGTCCATAGGCGATGGTAACCGTTTGCCATCAAGCGGGCCGTCTGTCTATCTGCTAAACGCCTGCAATAAAAAAAACCCATTAGGTAGATTAGGAGCAGTTTGTTTTATACTACATAAAGAAGAAATCAAGTGATGTAGCGGGTTCTAGGAAGTCTTGTACGGTAATTAAGCCCAGCACAGCCCACACCCAGAGACCGCACCTCGTAAAGATTTCCAACATTCCACGAAATTATATTGTAGTATAATGACAGAGGCGCGAGCTCTAAATTATACACAAAGGGCTCGTCTTTAGTTGCTGCAATTAAGGTCGTACATCTCTAATTATTTCTACAATGAATCATGAATAGTGTTCTTTGAATTAAACAAATTAAACAGTCCAATGCAATGTAGTCAGTGCAGCCGTGGTAGCTGAGTAGTTATCGTACTCATGTCCCGAACTCAAAGGGCGCGAGTTCGAATTTTGCCTGAAAAGCATGCACTGCTTACACAGCTTACTGATCTAATGTACATATTGTTACAACTTAGCCCCCTGACAAAGACAAATTCCACAAAGCACGTTATTACCTGTCGCCATTTGAACCAATTGTAATTACTTTATGATTGTCTTCTTTTGTTTACTTATTTATTGGCTATTGTGGAGAACAGCCTATTGTACTTATTTATGGCCGTTTGCAGGCATAATTAGTCAGGTGTGCGGATTACGATTTCTAGGAAATTATGTCGACTATACGGGCGGGCACACTTGTATTTGTGGAGTATAAAACAACGGCAGGATGGAGAGAGAAGGCAGTCAAGCGACGATTACGATACGAGCAACACGTGTGTACATGCGATAAGCTATATAGTGACGGACTTTGCGCGTGTTATTGATTTGTGCAGTTTGTACTGGTTGCGTCCAGTTATATTTGTACCTGTGTTATACGTGTTTGTATAGTTCTAATAAATTATATAGTAATTCCAACGGCATTTTAAATTCGAGTCCATAACTCGTAACAATATTGTTATAATTACCACGCTGAAGGAAAACACCGCGATGAACCGTGCACAACTCGATAATGGATGTGTGAAACCCGCCAATCCACAAGCGTATCGGGTACACTGTCCGTTCCCCTATAAACGGGAGGCTAGAGCTCAGCAGTGGGACGTTTCTGGGCTGTTATTATTATATACGGTCAAAGTCTATGAACTAGTCGATTAAAACTCAAATTAAATAAAATATACTTGTATATGCAATTTTAAAACTTTAATATTATATACAGTATAGTTTTTTTTCGTTGAAAGAAAATAAAACTAAATTATAAATTAAACTAAATACTTAGAAATTATTAAATTAATACGTGAAGCAAAAACTTTGCACACCTTTTTACGAAAATTGCACAGAGGGAGGAGTATGAAATTACGCACACTTATAGTTTATATAGACAAGGAGTGCAGAATGTTAATATTTTTTAAAATTATGCATAAAAAATACATTAAATCAATAAAAAAAACATTACACACACTACCATGTATTTGACACACACGCATATATACTCTCTTGTTTATTGATCAAGCCAAATTAACAGTAGCCTTGGCGAAACCTGTGATTATAGAAGTATAGTCTTTGACAACAGAATCTTAATAATGTTCAAACTTATAATTTAAATTAATTATGATCGAATTTCGACCAGAATGACTAAACAGATATACAATGCAAAATTGGATGGATGCAGAAGTCGTGGAAGGCCACGACACACCTTCCATGATCAAATTGATCCTGTACTAGGAGAAGGTGATGTCAGCAGCCTTAAGAAGAGACGAGCGTGCATGACAAGAGCTATGAATGTCAAAGAAGCAAGTGAGGTGTATAAGAATAAGCCTGAATGGCGCACTGTTGTTCGTACCTACCCCGCAAGGGAACTGGCGTGAAGTTATGTATGTATGAATTTCGACCAATAGGCGACTAGTAAAATCAATTATACAAAATATACACAACAATTAAAAATAAACTAAGTTCTAAATAAATTAATATAAACTAAAATTAAACTACACTATAAATATAATTATACTTACAAAATAACAATCTATAAGTAAAAAAATATGGGTCCTAAGGACGGAACGAAACGGAAAAAAAATCATAAAAAATGTTCATAAAATGAAAACTACTGGGCCAAACTATGTTAAATTTTTACGGAACCAAATGGCAAATATTCCGCATCAAACTAAATAAGAATCACGTAAATCGGATCATAACTCTCAGAGTAATCGGTGTACATATGGAACGGCATGGAAAAGTTTTTCATAAAAAATGTTCATAAAATGAAAACTACTAGGCCAAACTATGTCAAATTTTTAGGGGACCAAATGGCAGCTATTCCGGTTCGAACAAAAAAATAATCACGTAAATCGAATCATAACTCTCAGAGTAATCGGTGTACATATGGAACGGCATGGAAAAGTTTTTCATAAAAAATGTTCATAAAATAAAAACTACTAGACCAAACTATGTCAAATTTTTAGGGTACCAAATGCCAGCTATTCCGGTTCGAACAAAAAAATAATCACGTAAATCGGATCATAAATCTCGGAGTAATCGGTGAACATACATAAGAAAAATAAAGATTCCGACGAATTGAGAACCTTCTCCTGTTTTTGAAGTCGGTTAAAAAGAAAAGCCCTTCATAAAATCGTAAGGTGCCCTTTAAGTGTTACTTAAGTTAAATTAGACAATCCTGACAACTCTATTAAAACTACCATAATCGTTAACAGTACATTAATCCAAAATGGATATCAAAATTTTTCCCTCAGTACTGAAATGAATGTGGAGATAAAAATATAAATTAAAGGTCTAACAAGGTTTGACGGGGAAACTTTGGGCATTACCGTTTGCACAGGAAAGCATAATTCGCTCAACTTGTAATCAAAAGGACGAGGTTTCATTTCATGAGATGTAGCGGAATATAAACTGACAGAAGACTTTATGATAAACGAGGAACACACATGGCACTAGATAGGACAATATATATAAGTATATATATAAGGCCAACACTGCACATGCACTTCCTTACAACACCAGCATGTAACAGATACACTCTACATTACTAAATTAATGTCACACACAGTAACAAAAGTAAACAATAAGCGTGTATGGACTCTAAAATCTTTCATAGAAATTAAGTTGTAAAAAAGGGTACGGAACTCGAGTCCGTAGAGATGTTAATAATATTAAAAAAAAACGGAGCTTGAAATAGACAAATAATGTAGTGGAACACTTATAAGTCAATAGATGGCGCTGTGCAAGAATTGAGTTCGCAAACGTTTCCTGAAATGTACAAAGTATATACAAATTTCGCTTCTTCAACATATTCGGGGCACTACCTTCAATAAGAAAAAGAAAAAGACTTAGTTTGAAGAAATAGCTACGTAATTACATTCCTTATACATCTATACTAATATTATAAAGCTGAAGAGTTTGTTTATTTGTTTGTTTAAACGCGCTAATCTCAGAAACCACTAGTCCGATTTGAAAAATTCTTACAGTATTGAATAGTACAGTTATCGAGGAAAGCTATAGGCTATATTATATTTTTCAAAAACATTAGGGATCCTTAATAAAAGTCTAATAATGTAACCCAAGGTGTAAAAAAAATGACCGGAAAAAATCGTTACACGGCGTGCGCTGCGAAAACTATTGATTATAGAACTAAACAATGTACTACCACTTTGCAGAACATATAATTGTCTACAAAAAATGTCGCGTAACCATATGTCTAACTATTGTAGTTATCTCACAATAAGCGCTTTCTTTTATTTTTTTTAAATAATTAAAATGCCGTCGCTTCAAAAACTCTTTATTTTGTACCTTGGTATTAATCCTTATCAAAATAAATTACTCCATATTCAAGACAAATTCAATACCTTTCTAGAACTTTTTGAATTATTCAATTCGGATGGTTCATTCAAAAGATATCGCGATATTTAAAATGTAAGTATTAGTGTTGTAGCCAAATATTCTAATATTGTTTGATTGAACGCGCTAATCAGGAACTACTGGTCTGATTTGAAAAATTCTTTCAGTGTTGGATAGCCCATTTATCGAGGAAGGCTATAGGTTATATATCATCACGCTACGACCATTAGGAGCGGAGCACCAATGAAGAATGTTTCAAAATCGGAGGGTTTTGAAAGCAAATTCCACGCGGACGACGTCGCGGGCACAGTTAGTAAACAACGTAGAAGACAATCCTTTCTTTTAGTTTGACATCTCTTTATAACAATTGATTACAAGCTACATTATAGGTTGGTATAATAACACAGTACGCGTTTTTTTTTTTCAAAATATGTCCATTCGATTCCTGACTAAGCTAATAGTTTTTTTTCTTTTAATGATACCGCTTTAATTTTCATCGAAATCGGCCCCGAGACTGCTCGAGTATTTTACGCAATTTCGTTTACGATTTGGCCTTGGAGGTAGTTTTGAAAAATATGCCTGATGTATATATCGAGCAAGCAAAATATACTATAGATATCTACCTAATTGTTTATGTGGAATATGTACATATTGTTACGAGTGTAGGACTCGAATTAAAATGCCCTTGGAATTACTATAGAATTTATTAGAAATATACAAACACGTATAACACAAGCACAAATATAACTAAACGCAACCAGTACAAACTGCACGATTCTATAACACGCGCAAAGTCCGTCACTATATAGCTTATAGAATGTACACGTCTTGCTTTGATCGTGGTTCTCGCTAGACTGCCGATCTCTCCATTGGGCCATTGCTGCACCGATACAATATGGCGGCCAGCCCGCATAGATCGGATTTCTTAGAATCAGCTCGACACACCTGCCTAGTGACTGCCATAAAGGATGAGATAAAAGATACACAATGGACTGTTTTTCTAATTACGAATTTTACAAACACAAAGTAAACAAAAGAAGTCCAAATGCGGGAAGGTAAGAAAATGCGCTTTAGGGCAGGCAGGTATGCATTCACCTTTGTCGGCATGTAACAATATATACGGAGAAATAAATATTTTATTTAATAAAGACAATTTTTTAGCCTCTTTTGTTCTGAATCGCTACACTCATCGCTCCGCTTATTACTTTACATATCAGCTTACTGAAACCTACAAGACGCCCGTGGCAAAACCGCAAGACGTGAAGTAACAGAACAGGTGTCGAGTTTTAACGATTATTCCTTTTTATGTTGGTAATATACTTGATTCTTATAGATTGTTGCTGACGCTACAATGAGCTCGCATAATTTTATTGGTCGCAAAAGACAGTCGTCAGTCGTCAGACTTCGTACAGTGTAACTTGATTCAGAAAATCGCATGTTTTTCACAGCTCGGTTTATGATCATAGAAAAATACAAAACGCAATCCGTTAACTCATTCTAATATACAAATTCTATGTTAGTATGATTGTATATTTCTACCTTCAGTAGGTACAGACTTTGATACGAAACAATTTTCTTGAAATTGTCTGCAAAATTTAACATACAACCAGTAAGTTAAGTATGTGTACTGGAACACTTACAAGCCAATAGATGGCGTTGTGCAATAATTGATATCACAAACGTTTCCCGAAACAAACATATGAAGTATGTACACAAATTTTCAACTACAATCGCGATCTGGAGCTTCCCTCCATCAAAGACTATATAATCACTCTATCGCGCAGATTCTTTGACCTTGCCCCCCATCACCCGAACCCTCTGGTGACGGAAACGGTCAACTACAAACCCACACCGAACGCTCCCAAGAGAAATCGTCGCCCTCGCAATGTACTCATTTACGAGCCCGATGTAATCACCCGTCTCCTCGCGAGTATGAATCCCCCGAGGCTCAGAACATCAACCTGGCATAACAGACGCCGGAGAGCCCCCGGCTCGGATCCTCTTACACAAAGGTAAGACCCCACCAATCTCACTCAATACAGACACAAGTAGCCATACAAGATTAGCATAGGCGTGTTGCTGGAGAGTTTCTTCCGCCGCTTCTTCTCCTCCAGCTATAACACGTTGCGAAGCGGTAGTAATGATAGACTAGGATCGGCTCCGCCGGCGGAGTCGATAATTGGTCCCCAAATAATCACTTCAGCCTGTTGGCTTAGCTCTTTCAGCCTTTAACAGCTAATTCTCAATATAGAGTCAATCCCCGCAGCGGTCGAGCCGAGGTCGAACCTCACAGGAGGTGCCTCCTCGAGCGTGCTGCTTCCGGGCTGAACGCCTCCGCTCCCACGGAGTCGGGAAGCCCCCAAAGTCCGGTATCGCTGAAACAGCCATCTGCGGGTATTCAGCTGGGTCCAGCTAAAAAAAACTACGACAGATGGGCCTAGGCCTGCGAGGAACAACGTTAACCTCGCTGGAAGATATTCCTTTGAGACGGACGAGCATTCAATCTTGCTCCTCAGAGAACCCTCTTCATATGCGTACTTGCTCGTACGTACAACGTACATATATCACCAGTTTTAAAGAGTTTCCTTGTATTCTGTTAGCTACAAGAACTAACAATAGCCATGATGATCTAAAAAATCATTGTTGTACTTATACAGGGTTAGTATGTACTATTTTAACAAGTTTATTTAATGGCAGAATAATAATAGCGGGTGGTTTGTATCCATTACTGCAAATATTAAAGCGTGCGGACGGAGCGACGAGACAGTTAGACTGCGAGTTTGGTCAGATAAAGTCACTCCGGCTTAGCTCCGATGCACATGTCGTATTACCGCTCTAGGGTCGCTAATTATTGTGCAAGAAGTGATACTTATTTAAATTAATTATTAATTAATAGTAAATTATAAAATATTAATAGTAAATAGGTATAATCCGTGCAGGAACGGAGAAAGAATACAATTTCCTGCGGCCGATCTGTCGTAAGAGACGACAAAACAACCCACAGCCAGGTGGTAGGATAATTGCCCGGCTGGATTGCTACCATCCCTGGTTTAGAGTATGCCGCTATAACAACCTTGCGTTGTGTTACGACATCTTTGGTGTTGCAAATACCCATAGGCGATGGTAATCACTTTCCACCAGGTGTGCCGTCTGCCTGTCTGCTGAACTCGTGCAATAAAATAAAAAAGGCACTTTATTTCATAAAGAAAATTGGCGGAATGTCAGGTAAATGTTGGACCATCGGTCTTGCCATCAAACAAGGCAAACCTGCCAGACTTTTGGGAAACATTCCTATTGACAGCAGTCTAGAATTATGTTTTGTAGTTTAATATTAGCTTTTCAAAAACAGATTATAGATAATTTTATATCTTTATATATAAAAACTAGCTGTCCCGGCAGACGTTATTCTGCCATGAAGAAATATAATTTAGAACCCGTTTGCAACGCCACCTACCGGGCCCAATTGTGAATCTAAACCATCCTCGAATCCACTTGAACACACACAAAAAAATTCATTCAAGTCGGTCCAGCCGTTTAGGAGGAGTTCACTGTCAACAGACGTACAGAAGAATTATATATATAAAGATATATATTGTTACGTACGAGCGGGGGTACGCACTTAGGATTGTTTGGAAGGAAACATCACCTTTTAACTAAACGCTTTTGTTGACTAACACAGCCGTACGTGATTCTTCTCCGCAGGGTTACCCTACACGCACAACAACGACGCACTGTCCCAACGATAAGATGTCTCACTCACAATACCGTCGCCGATATTGCGTAGTCCACCTCCTGATGCCGTGGTATTTACCTCCGAATTTACTGCGCGTAGCTCATTTTGGGACCTTCTTTTAAACTTTATTAACTCCTCCTTCACTCAACTGTCCACTAAACTTTCACTAAATTCATCACTAAACTCGTCACTGTCTTCTATTAAACTTCTCTTTTAACTCTTTCGTATCGCACTTGTCGCTTCGCTGTCTTGATATACCCGGAAGAATCTTCTAGAACCCATAAATTCGATCTTCATTTGTTATTCTTTTATTTACTATCTATCCCTTTCTAAAATATATCTGTTCTTGTCTTTTCCTTCCAGAACCTTCTAACTACTTCTAAAAGTCTTGAGACTGGCGTATGCTGCCAGAAAGTTCTATCCTCGGTCGCCACAATATATATTTCGGAAGTCGCTTGACAACTTCCTCCATTGAAGTAAAAGCGGTCCCTTGGGTGAGATTTGAATTAATGAAATGAGTACCCAGGATGACTGGACGGTGGACGCTCGTCAATGAAAGTTTGAGATAAGAAAAGGCGAGTACGCATCGGACCGTGCAAGGTGAAGGGTTCTGCAGGGGGTTCTCTGGTTAGCTATTTGGCGTCTCTGGAGCCCTAACTACCGGTAGCCTGGACCTTGGGCCCGGCTGCTGGCGGTCATCCTCTTTTTTATATTTGTTAATGTTTATCTTTAATATAATATTATATTGTTACAAGTTGGGCGAAATACAATACCTGTATTTATTACCTGCCGCAGCTTGCATGCTGATAACGTTGAAACTGTTTTATGACTAACTTCTTTTATTTTCTTTGTGTTTAAAATTTGCAATTAGACAATAGCTTGTTATTATTTTACTTGTTTATGTCCGTTTCCAGGCATAATCATGCAGGTGTGCAGAATTATGTTTTCTGGGAATTGCGCCGACAGTGGCCAGGTGGGATTCTTGGAAATCATTTTTTACACGGTCGTGACATATTGTAAACTGAATATAAAGGAATGCCCAAACGGAGAGCTCGGCAGTCAAGCGACGATTACGATACAAGCAAGACGTGTACATTGATAAGCTATATAGTGACGGACTTTGCGTGTGTTATTGAATCGTACAGTTTGTAATAGTAGTGTCTAGTTATATTTGTACCTATGTTATACGTGTTTATAGTTCTAATAAATTCTATAGTAATTTCAACGACATTTTAATTCGAATCCTGTGTAGCTCGTAACAATATATTTAAAAAAATAAAATACTAACTTCACTTATATTACTTGTAACACAAGCATAATTTCTGTATTTTAATTTGTGTAGATATCTTTAATATTAATTTAATATGCGCAAAATCTGCGGAGTGACGCTCGCGGACCGCGTTCGTAATACCGAAGTAAGAAAAAAAGTTGGTCTGAAAGAGAGTGTCGGGGTGATGGTAAGGAGAGGAATGCTCCGGTGGTTCGGGCATGTGGAAAGAATGCATGATTAAAGAATGACTAAACACATATACAATGCAAAAGTGAACGGATGCAGAAGTCGTGAAAGGCCACGACACACCTTCCATGATCAAATTGATCGTGTACTAGCAGAAGGTGATGTCAGGAGCTTTAAGAACAGACGGGCGTGCATGACAAGAGTTATGAATGTCAAAGAAGCAAGTGAGGTGTGTAAGAATAAGCCAAAATGGCGCTCTGTTGTTCGTGCCTACCCCGCAAGGGAACTGGCGTGAAGTTATATATGTATGTATGTATGTATCTTTAATATTATAAAATTCTAAACATGCTGTTGAAGCTATTTAAAAAAACGTCTGTAATATAAATGACGGAGAACATGTTACAAGTCCAATTTCGATGTGATTTTCGCGAATCGACATCAAATTCTTGGACCTAAACTCTGCGCTACATTTTTTTCTGGGAATGATTTAGGGCCACTGCATACTAGCTACTTTTAGCATCGGCGATCAGCGATTTTGCGACTGTATCGATGCTACATCGCGTTTTAGCGACTCTGCGTTCGATCGCGGTATCAAAATCGCATGTCATGCTGCATCATTTGCGACTTTCTGCGTTCAAACGCGGTATCGGAAACGCGCGTTTTAGCGACTGCTCAGATGCTGGATTGCGTCGGCTGTAGTGTTGTCTATAGCTTTCCGATTTGTAACTTTGATTACTTATGTCTGTGATTTGCAATGATATTGCAGTATTATGTAATCTGTGGTTTTGTTTACTTACAAATATTAAAAAAATGTTAAACCGATGCTACCGGGATTCGAATGTGTGCGGAGTGTAGCGTTCAGCTGCTGAGTCACGCTTCTAAAAAGCGACTAGTCGCCGATCGTCGATGCTAAAAGTAGCTAGTGTGCTGCGGCCCTTACAATGGCCAATGGATTTAAAAAAAAACGAATTTAATTGTATATTTTTTACTGATCGATCGCTAAAATGTAATAAAGTGTGTAATATTTTTTATCATAATAATGTGATTATTTTATATTAGCTGATGTCGTGCCGTGGTGTGATTTTTTAAGTATCCCACGAAAACTCATTAATTTTTCGGGTTTAAAAGTATCCTATATATTGACCAGGGATATAAGCTACCACCATACAAAATTTCATTTAAATCGGTCCAGTCTTTTCGAAGATTACCCGGTACAAACAGAAAGACAAAGAGAGAAAGAAAAAATTTGAAAAAAATCTAAATTTGTTCTATTTCACTTCTTACATCCCCCTGACTCGGTTTTTAGCATTTTTTTTCATTGTACAGAAATTCGACCTCTATAATTTCATTATATGTATAGATTTATCAGGTGGGCCGTCTGCCTGTCTGCTGAACTCTTGCAATAAAAAAAACTTATTTATTTTCTAAAGTTGACAATACCTCATAGTCACAATTACAATGTGCTAACAACGTTGAAGGAAAACATCGCGATGCAACCTGCACATCGAGATAACCGATGTGTCAAACCTGCCAAGCCGCCTTGGACAAGCGTGGCGGGTATACTGTCTGTTCCCTTATAGTGGGAGGCCCAAGTCCAGCAGTCAGACGGCCCATTTGATGGAAAGCGGTTACCATCGCCTATGGACATTTGCAACACCAAAGCTGCTCCAAATGCGCTGCTGCTCTCTTAAGTGATGCTGGAACCTGGACACTAATGCCGGAACACAGCTCAAGGTTCATGTGGCGGCATACTCTAGACCAGGGGTGGTATTCATCCAGTCGGGCAAATGCCCTACCACCTGGTTGTGGGTTATTAAGTCGCCTCTTACGATAGACCGCCTGTCTGCAGGAAATTGTATTCTTTCTCCGTTCCTGCACGGATAAAATTACAATTGAGACAGAAATCACTTGAAAAATGGCCAGAGTTCTTTTATCATGTCTACGAGACCCCAAAAACAAGAATAGTACTGTTTGAAAACTTAACACTTGCCCCTGGGTTTGAGATTATCATAAATCAAAGGAAGGGTACAGATGGTTTCTTCGTGAATATTTCAAGGGATTCTTCCCACTTCGAAGGGAACATTTCATGTTGGAAGTTTGTAACTTATTGTCCGAAGGGTTGTTGATTTCTTTTTTATTTGAGGGTACATATGAATATTTCGAACTACATTTTCTTGGTTGGACGTTTCTTCGCAACAATGACAAGTTATATAGTTGGTATCGCCTTCTTTCGGCATATATAGACTTTTCTTTTATTAATTTAAAATTTTCTTTTAAATTTGTTTTTTCGCCAGCACGTCGATAAGAGTTTTGGGGACTTTTGTGCAATGGGCATGAAATTCAGCTGGTCCTCTGCTCGTCAGTTCACTTTCACCTTTGTTAATTATAGGTTTAGCAGGTGTTGTGTTTTTTTATGTAATATGTTTATGTGGTCTTTATTTACAATGACACGATGAACGTATTTATTTATTTTTAACCAACTTCAAAAAAGGAGGAGGTTCTGAATTCGTTGGGATCTTTTTTTTTTGTTTTTTATGTATGTTCACCGATTACTCCGAGATTTATGATCCGATTTTCGTGATTCTTTTTTTGTTCGACGCGGAATAGCTGCCATTTGGTCCTCTAAAAATTTGTCATAGTTTGGCCTAGTAGTTTTTTTATTTTATGAACATTTTTTATGAAAAAAATTCCATCCGTTCCATATGTACACCGATTACTCTGAGAGTTATGATCCGATTTACGTGATTCTTTTTTTGTTCGACGCGGAATAGCTGCCATTTGGTCCTCTAAAAATTTGTCATAGTTTGGTCTAGTAGTTTTCATTTTATGAACATTTTTTATGAAAAATTTTCCATTCCGTTCCATATGTACACCGATTACGCTGAGATTTATGATCCGATTTACGTGATTCTTGTTTAGTTTGCCATTTGGTCCCCTAAAAAATTAACGTAGTTTGGTCCAGTAATTTTCATTTTACGAACATTTTTTTGTTCCCGTTTCTTGGGACCTATATTTTTTAAGGAGCGCGGCACCTTTCGTGGGTCTACCCATACATGGCTAGACACTAAAAAGTAACAAATAAAATAAAAATTTAGTTTAAAAAAACCGACTTCAAAAACTAAAGGGTATAAAATAAAAAATTTCTACAACATCTTAAAGTTAGTAATTTTCAAAAAAATATAGTAATTTTTATGTTTTACTTTGCACCGACTTCAAGACGTTTTAGATAATATATATTAATAATAATAGCTTTAGAAATAAGTTATTTTTCAACACACTTGCTCATAAAGTGGCTCTATGGTCACCGCAATTAGGCACAGAATGACACCCATTATCAAACTGTGAGTAAAAAACATTATAACTCACTAGTGAGTTATAGATTTTTTTTTAAATTTTATTGGTTGAGTTGCTTTGTTCTTAAAAAAGTTTTTATTAAAAAAAAAACAAATCGTGTTCTATAGAACAAATAAATTAATGTTCCTATTGCTTGCTCATTTCATGCAACTTCTTATTTAAATAGATAATTTTAACTCGTACGTGTTTAATAAATAAAACTTTCACTCATATATAACTTTTTTTTATCTACTAAATAAAATGAGTTTTTGTTGTTATTTTATTCACAAGTGTGTTGAAAAACGTCGTATGATACACGTGTGTATTGATGATTACCGTCCTCGGCTCTCTTAAGACCCTCGCCTACGGCTCGAGTCTCAATGGCGCCTCGGCGGTAATCACCAATGTTACACACTAGTACCATAATGTACTATTATACTTTTTAGTTTTTGAAGTCGGTTTTTTTAAACGAAGTTTTTTTATTTTTGAAGCGGTGCGGCGCGTATATAATATAACTAGTGGTCGCCCGTGGTCGAAATTCGAGCACAATAATTAATTTAAATTATAAATTTGAACATTATTGCGGTTCTGTTGTCCAAGACTATAATACTTCTATAATCACAGATTTCGCCAAGGCTACACTGTTAATTTGACTTGAACGATAAACAAAAGAGTATATATGTGTGCGTGTATCAAATACATGGTAGTGTGTGTAATGTTTTTTTAATGCTTTAATGTATTTTTTTTTATTGCAGTAGATCAGCATACAGGCAGACGGCCCACTCGATGGAAAGCGGTTACCATCGCCTATGGACATTTGCAACAGCAAAGTTGCTACAAATGCGCTGCTGCTGCTTTTGAAGGGAGAGTGGAACCTGGTCACTAATGACGAAACACAACTCAAGGTTGTTATGGCGACATACTTTAGACTAGGGGTGGTAGCCATCCAGTCGGGCAATTGCCCTACCACCTGGCTGTGGGTTGTTAAGTCGCCTCTTACGACAGGCCGCCCCAACGCAGGAAATTGTATTCTTTCTCCGTTCCTGCACGGATAAAATATATTATATATTTAGTAGTGGCATGGGCCGATGAAACTTCGTTCGCGTTGTCACGGTGATGACATGTTTCATAATGAACAGCAACGGCAGCACCATCTTCTTGACTATAATCGTCTATGTCACGGGAATTAGGTCATTCATCGAGTAAAAAGTCTCCTAGATGTTGACTCAGGATTTAATACTCCTACGTCCGCGCAATTTTCGTAAAAAGGGGTACAAAGTTTTTGCTGTGTTTTGCTTCACGTATTAATATAATGATAATGTATTACACCTTGAAATTCTTTGTCTTTTGAACTCAGTTTCAAAACAGTCATACAAGACAAATCAAAAAGTAGATATCGCAGGATTATCTTGTAGTATATGTACACACGATCTGAATGAAAATCCCGAAAAATCTTTCGCAAACAAACGAATCAGATTAATATTTCATCGCCATACAATCACAAAACAAATCTACATACTGACAGGAGATTATGTCAATTTTCTGAATATTGTTACTTTGATTGAAGCAAAAGTGAATGGCTTGGTAATTGTATGAAATGTATGAAATACGTTTTATATATAAATAGTTGCGAGCTCGGATAAATGAAAAGCTAGGGTCCGATTCCAGGGCCACGTATCGGGTTCAATTGTGAAATTAAACCCATTTTTGAATACACATCCGTGCAGGAACGGAGAAAGAATACAATTTCCTGCGGCCAGGCGGCCTGTCGTAAGAGGCGACAAAACAACCCACAGCCAGGTGGTAGGGTATTTGCTCAACTGGATGGCGACCACCCCTGGTCTCTTATAACAACCTTGTGTTGTGTTCCGGCATTAGTGACCAGGTTCCAGTCTCCCATTAAGAGAGCAGCAGCGCATTTGTAGCACATTTGGTGTTACAAATGTCCATAGGGGATGGTAAACGCTTTCCATCAAGTGGGACGTCTGCTGAACTCCTTCAATAAAAAAACACTTGAGCACACAAAAAAATTATCAAAATCGGTCCTACCGTTTAGGAGTTCAGTGACATACACATGAAGAGAAGAATTAAATATGTTATATTCAAAGGCCTTACGACAAATTCCGAAAGAATGTGCAGGCTATATAATAAGATTGCAAGTACAAATATATCTATTGATATTTTTAATTCCTCCTTATATATAATCGAATACAATGCAAGAAAACTTAACTTATTTGTATTGTATTCTACTCATAGTCCCTCAATACTATAAGTAGAATACTGAGCCTAGATCACCGTTTTCTATGGGTACGGTGCCCAGAAGGCTGGCTACGTTTCCTAGCTGGATCGCCATACTGATCCGTTGGCCGAGGTAAGCACCAGCCCCCTGATCACCTGAATTCCGAAATAAATTTCAATTTCGGCCTTTAACTAAAGTATTTTTAGTCAAACTTCGAACGTGAAATAATCTGTTTTGGGCTTTGCCTAGTCGATCCTGGAAGCGACTAAGGCAGACTCGATCAAAGGTCGATTGGTACTGCACTTGTTACATGTTTAATCGCTGTATAAAATAGTCTCTTCTAGGTTAGACAAAACTTCGTTAATCAAAGGCAAAAAAACGTCATTTATTTGGACTTTGACAGCTTTACCGCAACCGCTGTACCGCGCCCTAGGAACGCGCGGCGAGGCGAGGGACAGCTTACCTGTTCTATAAGAGCACGAGTTCACACGATATCGATTTGCCGGACGGATCTTACTGCTGCATTTCCACGCTTGCCAAGGCTCGGCAAGCGTCCACAAGAACCTTGGGGGGATATTCGCGACCCGTGTGTGGGATTCGCCAGATCGGGGGTGGCACCAGCATGCCCAGTCAGAACTGGTGCCATGCTGTTGCCACCCCCGGTTAGGGATACCCACTAAAACCCCTGGGTGTTCCGTCCTTCGCCTTATGCCAGGGCTACGGGTATATGACCTAGACTCTCCGCAGCCCTGGCAGGCGTGGGCCCCCCTCACGAGGCTTCTTCCATTGCCGGGGACTCATCCTCCGGCATCATCATGCTCTCTTTGGCGTGGGGCGGTCTGTAACGCGCCCCACGGGAGGAGAGAAGAGCGCGCGCGGAACACTCGCGCTCTCATCTCGACGGCATATGCGGGTGAGTGAGAACCCCTATACCCCAAGGGGCCCCACCCGCGCCGTCCGCTTACCGTCCTTTGGCCGAAGGTCGAAATCCCGCCCTCCGGCATAACGCGCTCGGCGCGTCCTCCTTTGGCGACCATGGAGCGGAGCAAAGATGTCCGCTCACGCTTGCCGAGCCTTGGCAAGCGTGGAAACGCAGCATAAGACATCATTTCTTTTTTAATTTTCCGAAATACAAATTATTATTATTTATCAGTTTTAAGATACGACCGGGTAAAGTCTAAAATTATTAAAATTACCTGTTTGAACATTTTTGGCTTTACACGCCAGTCGTACGTATTAAATTGGATAGGGAATTAATTAAATAAGTATACGTAAATAGTTCATTTAATTATCTAATTTCTTTCATAGTATATGCGAAACCTGTGCACTACGAGAGACAAATAACAGTAATAGTGTAGTTCTTCCTCTTTCTTTATTTCTTCTATTTCTAATCAATCAGTGCAAAACATGAAAATCAGTGACGAAATAATTAGCGACTGATAAGGTTATAGTAAAGAGGATCGTATGTTTAGATAAATAATATTTTGTGTACTAGATTCTAGGAAGTAAGATCTATGGGAGTATTACACAACACACATATATACACACTTTCATACACAAACTCACCCATATATCACATATATATTATTATATTTATTATACATTATTCCTATACACACAATTATAATATAATATATGTAAGTTCATAAATATAAGTATATATCGGCACGACCCGACCTTACGATCAAAGATCGTTGGTCGTAAGGCATCATCGGTCGTGTCGTATAAAGGGGGCAACAACCTCTGCTCGCGCATGCGCAGATCAACTGCGCAGGCGCACTAGCGCCGCGAGTGGCTCGCCCGAAAAACTTAAGACGATAATGAAGTTGGCAGTCTCTTGCGAGGTGACAGTGAAAAAACGAATACCACCGAACATTCACTTTGAAACTTTACGATTTTTAAATGTTGTCAAATATTGTTTGGTCATTAATTGTGTAATATTGTGATTAAGATAATACAAGGGTGGTCGTGAGCTGTTGTTTCTTTTATTGACTGTGCATCGACTAGACGGCGAGCAAATAAATGTGAGGTGGGTACAACAACAAAACCATATCCCCCACAGATCTATTCACATCACGAGATAACGCACGACCCATCTTGAAATATTTATTTCATGTACATCCGATACACACAGGCCGGTGCAAGCGACACTAGTTACCGTCGTAAGCGTTGTCGGCCGACTGACACAACGGAAAGGCTGGTACTCTCTCCCGTCTCGCCGCGCACATACCTAAGGCGCGGTACAGCGGTTGCGGTCAAGCTATAAGACTTTATATCAGACCTGAGGTTTGACTAGTCAAACCTAGCAGTGCCAGAGGTTCGATGTTTGACGATAATCAGTTAGTCAAATCTGGAAGAAACAATGATATTTCTAAATTACTTTTTTAATAAGCCAATAGATTTTAGCTTCCCAAATCGTGAAAATTGCATACCGTTTTCTAAATTTTATTCTATATAATATTTTCTTAAGTTTTCGCGACTTGTATACATAATAAAACTATGTTTTAACTAACTTAAAGTTTTATTTAGCCTACCGCCAACTTGTTAATTTTAAACTTTAACAATACTCGTTTACACTTGACAACTTTGTCTTCCGTGATCACGGAACGTAGGAAAAGCCAAAATCAAATATAATTACCGCGCTTAAAACCGATAAAACGTAGTTTTAATCTATAATTAAGGTGTATATACTAAAAAATTACGGTTAAGAGCAACACAACAAGATCAAAAACAACACATCAAGGTCAAGAACAACACAACAAGGTTAAGAACAGCACAACAAGGTCAAGAACAACACAACAAGATCAAGAAGAACACAACAAGGTCAAGAACAACAAAACAAGATCAAGAACAACACAACAAGATCAAGAACAACACAACAAGGTCAAGAACAACACAACAAGGTCAAGAACAACACAACAAGATCAAGAACAACACAACAAGGTCAAGAATAACACAACAAGATCAAGAACAACACAACAAGGTCAAGAACAACACAACAAGATCAAGAACAACATAACAAGGTCAAGAACAACACAACAAGGTTAAGAACAAGCTTTGCTATAAAAAACAGTTTCGTAGCCAGATGACTATAGAAGTTCTTTGCTTGTACGGACCCCTTCAATGTGCCTAATCCAATACGAAATTTACCATGTTTCCAGTTATAATATATCCTTTTTAACTCTTTTCAAATGCGTACAAGAATCTATTTGAGAAATAAACCTTTGATTTAAGTCTCCATCCATTTGTCGAACAAGACATAAAACCCTTGGATGGCGGCGACGGGACGACGGGCATACGCAAATCCGGCTTTGGCATCGTCCACTGCCCTTATGTACCCTTATGCTTCTTTATGAATAAGTATCTCAAATAAGGCAAGTTCAAAGTTATTTTTTTTTATTGCAGGAGATCAGCAGACAGGCAAACGGCCCACTTGATGGAAAGCGGTTACCATCGCCTATGGACATTTGCAACAGCAAAGTTGCTACAAATGCGCTGCTGCTCTCTTAAGGGAAACTGGAACCTGGTCACTAATGCCGGAACACAACTCAAGGTTGTTTGGCGAGATACTTTAGAGCAGGGGTGGTAGCCATCCAGTCGGGCAAATGCCCTACCACCTGGCAAACATACAGATTTCCGCATCTATGGCGAAGGTATGGTTTATTAAAGATAATTAAATGTAGAAATTATTAAGTTTATTTAATTAAAGCAGAAGAAACATCTAGCTCCGAGATAGTTCATCAGAGAGCAACTTTAAAATTTGACGGCCTCTGTGGTTAAGCGGGCTAAGCCTTTGCCGGCCTACCTCATTGCAAAGCAGAGGCTCCGGGTTCGATTCCTGGTATGGTAAATTTCGGAAACATATTTTCTCCGTTATTTACTATAGTCTGGGTGTCTGGGATCGGCCCCAGAGTAGTCCGTTGAATATTATCCATAACACAAGCGTAACTTGCTTAATTTGGAGATATATACAATATGTGTTTGTCTGCCGATTATTAAAAAAAAAATAAAAAAAAACGTCAAAGAGCTGTATCGGTCTTAAATTATCCTTATATGTTTATATTATATAAGATACATACATACATACATACATAACTTCACGCCAGTTCCCTTGCGGGGTAGGCACGAACAACAGAGCGCCATTTAGGCCCATTCTTACACACCTCACTTGCTTCTTTGACATTCATAACTCTTGTCATGCACACTCGTCTGTTCTTAAGGCTCCTGACATCACCCTCCGCTAGTACACGATCAATTTGATCATGGAAGGTGTGTCGTGGCCTTCCACGACTAGGATACATACATACATATATATGTATAATATATACATACACACAGAAACACACACACACACACACATATATATATATATATATATTATAGGCATTAGTGACCAGGTTCCAGTCTCCCTTAAGAGAGCAGCAGCGCATTTGTAGCACCTTTGGTGTTGCACATATCCAAAGGCGATGGTAATCACTTTGCACCAGGTGGGCCGTCTGCCTGTCTGCTGAACTCCTGCAATAAAAAAAAATCAGAACAAACGCAAAAGAAGCCGCAGGCAGCCCCTAGTTTCCCTATAAAGTGGATTTTAATATTAAAAATAATACCACACCCGTCACTTTAAAGAAAATTCCTTAACACACGATTAGCCGTTGCGAACGGCTTTGATCACGTCGGTACCAAGCGAACTGAAAACCAGAGGCCTTACTAACCGGATTATAACATAACGTACTACCTTCCTAAGGGCGTGTCCATACTGGAAGAGTAGTCTACTTGGACATTTAACTGACGGTTCATATAAAATAATCTCTGTTTAGAATACAATATACTACACAAATCAAAAAATGTTGTAATTTAGAATGATTCAATTACTTACAATTTTTAGAATAATGACAAAGTTTTTT